>JAJHJA010000353.1:1800000-2103714 GCA_021202915.1 Heliconius himera
GTGAAGCAGATTTGATTTTTATTAATAAAGAAACAGAACGGAATGTCACTCATCGTTTATATTGCTATATACGGAATACACCAAGAAGCTAATAAAGAAACATATTTTTTTAATATATGTAAAACGTATTTACATACGATTTTTATTTAATTAAAATACTGTCTACTAAGATATTAAAAATGTTATTTAGAAAAATAAACTTCATCTATGCTACGTTGTTAACCTTATCTTATCACGTCGTGATATTTTTTTTTATTACAAAGATATATTCTTTATCTTCAATTCTTCAACTATAAAGTCAGTTACTTCTTGTGTAATAAATAATTAAATTCTCGATCTTAGTTTTTAAAATAATTTGACATCATTTTTATAAAAGTATTTTAAGATAATCCTTTCTCCGCTTTTCACGTCTTATCAGGGGGAGGAAATGGAATAATTTGACCTACGACTGGGAATCGAACTCACTATCATCGCGTTTACAGTCACGCTGCGCCATGATTGAATCCATTGTTTATTTTTTTATTATTATTTAGATTATGTTTGATTTCATACTAACCATTTGCGTAAAGTACACATCTTGCCTTTGAAGCACTCTAGATAGCAACATAGAATGCTGGTAATGCACATTATCATCTTCTGTACCGTGAACGAGGAAGTATCTCTTACTTCTAAATGCGTCGACCTGTTGTAAAATTTATTACTTTATATAAGCAATGGAAAAGTGAACGGTAAGAAAGGTAGGAGGAGGCCTTAGTTGACAGTGGACGAGGCAAAAGAGGTAAGTACCGTAGCGTTTGGCGCTCCTTTCTCTCTGACTACCCCGCTAGGGATACAGCGTGAAAGTAAGTTAAGTTATGTAAGTACTTAAAATAATATACTTGATTGTATAAAAAACAACGATATAAATTATTCTTTACCACGTCGGCAATACTCAATTGCTAAAAATAAAGATAATAATAAAGTTACATAGGCGTATGTCATTTTAATTTAGAAAATAAAAAAAATACAAAAGAATAAATCTGAAAGAACTGGCGATAGCTGTAGGCTGTTCTACAAAAAAATATGTGAATTTAAATCTAATATAAAATTAACGCCATCTATTTTACCAAACATATTCGCCCTCTGTCGGTAATTAAGGAAACTTCGTAGTCCGTAGTCGTACTTAGACTTACCACTTGTTCTGATAGAAGGGAAGAGTTTGCATAGCTCTGGGTGTTGTTTTGTGGAACATCCATATATCTTTCCGTGTAGATGGTGTCTTAAAGAAAAATAAAAATAATTGTAAATACCCTATAAAATGTTAATTATTATAAATAGATATACCGATATAAAAATAACTGTAAAAATTAAAACAATACTCTTAATATTTACAAGAATTGAAAAACAATGAAGTTGGAGGTTGGTTGGCCAGTCGTAGCGCAGGGGCACAAGAGTGTGACTGTAAATGCGACTGGTTGTGGGTTCGATTTCCTTTTAAGGAAATGTAAATCGATGAATGCACGCCGGCTGCCAGCTGCACGGTCACATCACTTAAACTCAATACACAATGCCTCTCGTATAAACTGAGTTAAGTTTGTTTTGAAATTATTTTCATTTTGCCCAGTGTGATAAGTCAAAATGCCGGGTTGAGTTCCGTTATTCAAGAATATTTCAAATTCTAACGGAAAGCCGAGAACGGAGTGTCTTGCCACCAGCTTCCCTATTCCTAACCTACGACGAGGCAGGGCCGCACCAAAGTTAGGCTCCAATAATATAAAAAAATCGAAATCAAATCTGCACAGAAATCTACAGGGTGGCCACGACTCGTCGACCGTACTACAAAAACATATATCAACATACCATAAAACCGCCAATCCACTACAGGCGCAACCGCCATACCGCATCTGAAGACATCCCCGCCTCGCGCCAGCGCTAGCGACGCCGCGTACCCGCCGTACGACCAGCCCCATATGCAGGTGCGGTTGCGATCCACCCAATGAGTGTTTTGTTGGAGATATCTGCATCATTGGATGAAAAAGTTAATTTATATGTTTAGGTAATGTATCTTTTAAATAATTAAAGATAGATAGAGATAATTAAAGATTTAAGTTTTTTTTTTATGTGGTAATTGTGGCAAAATGGAAATATTAAGCAAATTAATTATATTAAGTCAACTTACTGGTAATAAAGATTTGGAAAAGAATATAATTAATAGAATTAATAAGGTATATAAGAGAAATGCCTATATGATTATGTTCTATTTATTACTAACTTCCTAAACGTTAACTTAACATTTACAGAAATAACAGATACTGTAATAATTTACGCTTGTACAAAAATATAATCAAAATAAAAAATTTCACATCAAACATCTTATAATCAATAAGGTAGTATCAAGGATTTATTCCATTTTTATTTCAAGACAAACCTCGTAACAGTAATCTGATCTTCAATCTCTACAGAGCCAAGTTGTCTGTTCAACGTGAAGGCGTGGTCGACTCCTCGTAAGCCAGAACCTCTACCATCGATGCTTGCGATAGCAATACCGTAGCGGCTGACCAGCGACGTGCCCCAATCTACCTTCCATTGCTTAGTTACTAGCGCTGTGTCTGGACCTCCGTAGCTGAAAATTTATAATTTTCACTTAAACTTCATGTCATGTGAGTTCCCCCATTCAACACAAAATGTCTCACATTTAGGTGAAAAATAAAAGAAGAATGAAGTGTCTTGGTTCTCTCTATTTACCTCAAAATACAGAAAAAAGCGTGTTTTTATCTACATGCTTTGCGGTGTAAGCAAATAATCATATTTTAATATTCAGAGATATTTTATCGACACAGATAACATTAAACTATGTCATGTGAACGATTTATCACACGTTATTTATTACATTGTTAAAGATAATAAGTTATAAAGGTCACACTGCCACTATTTTAATAGGATATCTAAAAAGATATCCTATTAAAATAGTAAAACAAAAGTTTTACTTGATACTGATAGCACATTGTCAATCTGTTATTTAAAAAAAATAACACATCTGGACTGTTAAGTCAAGTGTTTTTTTTAATTTATGAATTGTTGCCACAGACCTTAATCGTCAGTGACTTTTCGTTCCTTTGGTCTTTTAAGTTAAGTTCTTGGCTTTTTCTGAAGAAAAAATAATCGGTCTCCCTGTAAAATTGACTACATAGCTTGCGTTCATAGGGACTAGGAGCGTTCTCATCAACGTCAAGTAGATTTTGTAATACAAAAAGCTAAATTGAAAATACTTACACATAAACTAAAAGTGGTACATCTGATCTAGAGAAATAGTCGTGTGGCACTGTTAGAAGGACGTCAGCATCAGGCATGCCGATACCAAGAGGAACAGTGCGTCGTAGGGTTGCTGGCAAATTGTGTTTTGCTACTAGCTCAAACACTTTAGCGTTGTCGTCCCAAACTCTTTCGAATGTACCGTTCTAAAAACATGATATATAGTTTATAAACATAAAATAACTCATATAAATATAGTTAAAATAAGTAAATCAGTTTCACGCTGTAAACCCGCACACTGCAGGGTAGGCAGAGAGAAAAAGTGGATAATAGAGTGTCTTAACACTAGGTTCCAGTGTTAAGACATTCTATTACCCACTTTCTGCTGAATTCTGGAGGGCATTGCGTGTTGAGTGGCAAAACTCAACGCCGCGCTTGTCCTCGACACCAGAGCGAAGAAATGGAAATATAAATTTAAGTAAATATTTCATCTTCTCGAGTGGGGATCGAACCCACAACCAGTCGGTTTTACGGTCACACTTTGTGCCCCTGCGCCACGACTGGCCTCAAATATAGGTAATGAAAATATTTTTAAGAAATGTATTACCAAAAAAATATTTTATTATTGTAAACCAAGGTTAGGATATTTAGTACTATACCACATTACGATTTCGGGTTAAAAGTAAACGTAGACTGTTAAAAGCAAATGGATATTTTCTTCGATTAAATTACTTACTGTATTATAAATATATATCTGAGGAATTTCTGGTCCAGCACAGTTGATTGCAATCTTTGATCCAGGGCTTATCTTGGCATCATTGTACAGGCACTGACCTCCGTCAGGTCGAACGATGTTGCAAGTGAAGCAGGAGAGTTCGTTGTTACCTGACAGGGAATAAATATGTTGCTCTGCGGTGTCATTCTCGTTGTTCGCTTTGTACCATCTTGAAAATAAACGAGAGATTATAGGAATTTTAAACTAAGCATCTTTATTTGTACATTTTAGTACATCAATTTAGTTAATAATTTAGGATCCTTAAAAAATTACAAATAAGTAAGATAAAATGTATAATAACGAGTATTTTTTTCAACTTCACACTGTGAAACTACAGTAGCATCAGAAACTAGCGTTAAGATACTCGGTTCTCATTAAGACATTTTCGTTCTCCATAGTGGCGGAACTCAACGCCACGCTTCACCTCTTTATCCGAGCGGGAAAACAAAAATATTAAATATTTGATTTTATTTATTTTCTCGGAATCGAACACACAACTTGCCGCGTTTTAACCGTAAACGTGTCGCAGACACGTTTACGATTAAAAAAATCTGCGACTATGAGAAAATCCCCTTGTCATATGTTAAAAGATCAATCAGGGAAGAGTCCGTTGGCATATGGCAGGACAGATATGAATCATCCCAGACGGGGGCAGTTACCAAAAAATTCCTGCCAGATGTAGAAGTAGCCTACAAAATAGTAAGGACGACAGGATTTACTCCTTTACAGGTGCAAATGTTGACGGGTCATGGAGGTACAGCAGAGTACCTGCACAGATTCAAGTTGAAAGATTCATCAAGCTGTGAATGCGATGAGAATACAACAGAGTCGGTATGGCACATATTATTGGAGTGCCCTAGATATGCTGCCGCCCGCTTCGAACTTGAAATGGCAATCGATAGAGACCTAACCGAGGTCGATCTTCCAAGCATCATGGCAGATCCAAACTCCCGGCAAGCGCTCCTCGGTTACGCTGAAAGGGCCTTTCGTATTGCATGCAATAGGAATAGTTCTTTGGGACAAAGAGACTCACGTACTCTATACGCACCACTTACAAATACTGCAAAAGTAAGCTCCAAAACTCACCCGCATCTCACAAAAACGTCACATACATTAAAACATACACAATATACTACAATGATCCAGTTATTGCAACAAGCCGAAATGGGTACACCGACATTACGAACTAAAGGAGTAGCTCTTTTTATGGATGACAGTACTGAAAGGTTAGGCATAAGCTTTTGCAGATCTAGAAATAATAAATTTATTGCAATTTCACCTGGTCTAGCTTGTTTATTGAACGGGAGCACTAAAAGAACGGCAGTAAGACGAAAAATATACGAAGCGCTACCGATAAGGACGACTGGAGGCATAAACTGTCGAGTAGTGAGATCAAAGAACAAATTGGTCATACTGCTCGATTGGGGGGAACGGACGCCCTTCGAATGTTCACAGGAACTGCTTACAGTAGTAAGTGAAATTACAGGACAGCTCGTGTGATAAGTGTAGACGCTATGGTCGTTGACTATAATAAAGGAGAAGTCGCAGACCGACTGGGATGCATAAAAGCCTCAGAACAACATGAGGTGATAGCGTATGAGGACAGAGGTGAAGATCTCAGCTACCTAAAACTCAATCACTTGAGCACCCAGAAAGTAAACCCCCCATCTACCCTTGTGACCATCGAAAGCGGCTCAGAACTGTACCAACGTAAGACAGCAGAGGAACAGGCAAAACGTGCAGGAAACAAACCGAAACGCACTGCTGCAAGAGGCGCATGCAGCGCCTTTATGACTGCCGTTGAAAACTTATTAGGTAGGAGGAAACCATCAATACATGAAACCCAGGTGATGGCCATAGATAATATCGCAAGAGACTCTGCAAAGACTACCGCTATAAAAACATGGCCAAAGTTAACAAGAGCGGCTATGAATCAAGTAAAAACACCCAACCTGGTACCGATCATGGGATACAAAGACCACTACAAGAATGCTTTCCTTGAATTCCTCGCAGTCCTTAAAGCTACTAAAGAAGTAAAGCTCAAAACTTGCAAGGAAATAATGCTTGCCTTTCAGGGAGAATACTCGATCCTGCAGGTAAAGCTCAAGGAGGCAGAAGCCGCCATATATAACAATGATACCGCCCAAACCATTACAGGCAACATGAACGGCAGTTACATGGCGGCGTATAATGCTGCAGTTGGCTTTGTGGAGTTAGATAAAGAGGAAACCAGACAAACAGGCAACCTCAAATTCAACTTAACTGATAATAATCCCATTGTTGTCGTCGCCAAGTGCACGAAAGTGATGCTAGAGGATAAAATGCTAGAGATGCTCAGAAACTTCGACAACACTCTAGAACCCACATCATCAGCGGAATGGGAGGTACCTGGGATGCAGTGGGGTCCCCGGATGCGGTAAAACAACTTGGATTCTAAAACACTTTGACTTGAATAAAGACACTATTGTCACCACTACCACAGAGACAGCCAAAGAACTCCGAGAGAAACTGTCGGTAAATATAGGGAACTTAGCAAAAAGTAATGTTCGCACTATCGCTTCAATATTGGTTAACGGGGTCAGAAAATCAGAAAGGTGCAAGCGCCTTATGGTAGACGAAGCCCTGATGAATCATTTTGGAGCAATAGTGACGGCTGCTAGAATCTTCCGAGTAGAAGAATTACTACTGATCGGAGATGTAAATCAACTTCCCTATATTGACCGGGAGAATCTCTTTAATATGCTTTACCGCAATCCATCCCAAATGCTAAGCATCAGCAAAAACCTACTGTGTACCCATAGAAGCCCCATGGACGTCGCTTACGCCCTACGAGAAATATACTGCGGTATATACTCAGCAAAAAGCAGTGCACTCTCTTCATATTGTAAACATCAAGGCGACGCCGGTACCAAAAGACCTAAAAAACACCTTCTACCTCACTTTTACACAAGAGGAGAAAGACTCCATGATTCAACAAGGATATGGAGTGAGTACAGGTTCAAAGGTGTTAACGATTCACGAAGCTCAGGGTCTGACGAACGTGATGGTAGTAGTAGTGAACTTGAAGTCGGCAAAATTACAGCTGCATGACAGCGTCCCGCACGCAGTCGTCGCAATAACGCGACACACTTACAGCTGCTACTACTACAGCGGTAGCGAAGACGATGCAGTCAAAAGGCTGATCCGCAGTGCAACAATGGCAACGACGAAAGGCATTGTGGAATACAATTTAAAAATGGCCATTAAAGATAGAAACGAAGCGGTCATATCTTCTTTAGTAGAGGTTATGACCGCTTCGGTTATACCCTCCACATCCTGAATCCATCTTCCGACAGGCACTTAGAATATATAAATTGTTAAATTGTAATAGATATTAAGTTAATAGATAATAAGTGAAATATTTACAAAAAAAAAAAGGCAATCTAAAAATACCTGGACTTTCTTAGGAATTACATATATAGATAATTATCTCTAGTTATAAGCCTTATTTAAGCAGCAGATAAATATAAAATTGATGATTAGCTAATAATAATGAAAAAGTTAAAAAAAGTACGGACTACGTGTCTGTAGTGCTTAGTTAAAATTATAATAAAAAAAAAAATAAATAATCGTAAACGTGTGTCGTGTAAAATTTAAATACTTATATACCAAATATATGTTACAAAGAAGGCTCTAAAATTCTTAAATTTGTTTTTTTTTTATAGTTTAAAGTAACATTAAATATGAAGATTAATAATAATTGAGTAAAATATACCTTTAAAATAATTATAAAATAATAATGAAAATTGAACTCTTTGGCTGCCCCGCTAGGTATAGACCGTGAACATAATGTATTGATAATGATAAAGATCCCACTTTTACTTATTTACTAAACTATCTACCTTATTTTTTCTTAGTTTTTTTTTTATTTATAAGGCCAGTCGTGGCGCAGTGGCACTAAATGTGACTGTAAAACCGACTGGTTAATGGTTCGATCTCCACTAGGGGAGGTTTATTTACATTTAAATTTTCATTTTTTAGCTCTGGTGTCGAGGCAAAGCGCGACGTTGAGTTCCGCCAACCAATACGCAATGCCTCCAGAACTCGGCGGAAAGTGGGGAACGAAGTGTCTTAACTCTAGGTTCTCTCTGTCTATCCTGATGTGTGCGGGATACAGCGTGAAACTGAGATGTATGAGTATAAATGTGCTTACATAGTGTTATCAGCTGTCCACGTCAGTATCTCAGCAACAGTGTGTGGTGTGTTAGTGCGACGTGCTGAGGTCCACATGCCGGGAGCTTCAGAAACTTGTACGATTTGTTTATAGCGTACACCGTTTACGCTCTGAAAGAAAATTATGAATAATTTTTATTATTTGTAATTTAATATCAAAATCTTAGGCAGAGGGAAAGCTGAAAGATTTGTCGGTAGCCGCAATGGTTATGGGTTCGATTTCTATTTAGGGAAATGATTATAGATTATCATCTTAACACAAGGTTTGCATAGTTGCCGGTGCCTACTCTGCTATGTGTGAAATTGAGTGTGGCGCAAATAATAAAATAAAAAATATAGATTATTAGAATGTTGATTTATTTTTTATCATGCATTGAGGTGCAAACATATCTACAAATATATATTTCACGATATACTCTTGCCTAATGTAATTAACTAAGTATGTCTTAAAATATGAATATCAAGACAAAGACGTGTAGTCATCATAATATACAAAAATAATAAATATATGAAATTGATATTATATCTTTGGTGAAAGAGATCAACTCGCACTTGACCAGTTTTTAAATTGGTTTGGGAACCTTGCCACTTTTTAGGTAAATAAAATTAAGAATATTCGTTATTTCCTTAGATTTGTATAATGAGGAAAAAATCTTACATCAGGCAAAATTGTGATGAACGAAGTACCCGCATCGTTGAATATTAGTGGTATGTTGTCGATCCATCCATTTACTTCTGGATGCTCAAATATCTGAAATTATTAAATATTTATATATGAAAATAGGTTTAAGACATATAATTCGTTAGAAATAGAAATATTTTAATATAATAGTAACCTTTTACACGTAAGTTCGTGGAATATAATCAAATTATTAAAGTATTAACAAGTATAATAAATATATTTTTAAAAGAATTTTGGTAGATCGAATCGAATCGATAGAGAATAATCTAATGTTAAAACACTCCGTTTATGAAAGTATTAAAATCATTATTATTATTAGTAATCATTATTATTACTTAACTTTGCTTGCCGTATGTATTAACTCTTTTTACAATACGATCGACGATTCACCTTGAAATTTCGTTTTCGAAATATCTTAAAATCACATTTACGCAGACGTCTACAGCGCGTCCATGACACGTCGACCGTACTGTATGCATATATCGATATAGATATATTTCTCACATATTACTCAAAATTAATTCTAAAGCAGCGGAAATCAAATGGATGGCGGAATGGATTAATCTGCCAATACTAAATTTATCATAAAAACTGTGCATTATTTTTATGAATCAAATTAATTAATAAAAATACATTACCGCGGTACAATTCTGTGTTGCATCAACGCAGAGGTCCACTCGTAAATAATTTTGTACGCGGTTAGTCCACATTATAGCGATAGAATCAGCTCTTATAAATGCTACGTATTTCAAAATTGGCCTGAAATCAATTTGTTTAACAATTAACTTTGAAACATAGATTAAAGAAAATAGATTTGAAATTGTGCCTCCTTTTGAGACCGTCGGTACCGATTTTTTTACAAAATTACAATAAGTTTTGTTATTATTTAAATATTTTACATATAATTTTTCAGTACCATAACGGATATATAACCTGCGATCACTGCTTCAGGCTAATTAGATCCACAGGGAAACCAATACATATATATTTTATTGCACTCTACTATAAAACGTTGAGTTAAATCATAATCACATCTTAAATAAGAGATATACTAGGAAAAAAAATCACTTACTCATTAATATCCGTTGGCGCTGTAAAGGTAACAGTGTTGTTGTTGGTACTATTCCAAATACTGACAGATACAACAGGATTTCGAGTACCGGACTGAAAAATGTAAGGAATTAATTTATTAAAATAAATAAAATAAATAAATAAATCAGCGTCACGCTGTATCCCGCACACAGCAGGGAACCTAGTATTAAGACACTCTGTTCCCCACTTTCTGCCGAATTCTGGAGGCATTGCGTGTTGAGTGGCAGAACTCAACGCCGCGCTTAACATCGACACTTGAGCGAAGAAAATGGAAATATAAATTTAAGTAAACATTTCATTTTCTCGAGTGGGAATCGAACCCACAACCAGTCGGCTTTACAGTCACACTTCGTGCCGCTGCGCCACGACTGGCCTCGATGAATTTACTAGTGTTTATTAAATAAAAATTAACTGTCATTGGCTAAAAACTTAAAAGTTTAAGTTATTTTATTTCTAACTATTATAATGACACTTTTATAATTTAGTATTTTAAGATGCAATCGTGGGGCGGTGGGACTGATTGTTAACGCGAACGTTTTAGAGTCCGCTCGAGGATTGATTTTTTCGTTGTGATAAATGAGCGAAATGTCTCGAAATTTGGGTGGGGAACAAAGTGTCTTGATACTAGATTCCTTCCTTGTATGCGGTAAAAACCCCAGAATCGTTAATGTCTTAGTATCTGCTGCGTTGCGTTCGTTATGCACATTAGTGGCTGAACTAAACGCCAAACGTTGTCTAACCTTCGACAAAACTCGTTTAAGTAGGTACATACATTATAGGTAAATGTAGAAGATTTTTTTTTGGTAATTTAATTGAAATTTCGTATATTTTTAATATGAAATCTTAAATAATTATAGTTATGCAAATATATCAAGCCATACCAAGTTTAATAAAAACCAAAAATTATACCACTTTTTAACTAAGTTTACTTTTTAAATATTATATAACCTACATACGTAATATAAAATGTCATTCGATAAATATAAAATACGCCCTACGACACTTGATTAAATCCCGCGAACCATGAAATTTGAGCATATTTCATTTCAATGAGATTTGTGAAAGGATTCTGGATATCGAAACTTATATAAAGTGTAACGTAACATAAATATCTTAAAGTAAAGAAAACTTTTCATTTAACAATTAATTTATAAAACAAAGGGATGGTATAATATAAAAATGAATCGTTTAAAATATTAAATTTTAAATAAAATCAATATTGAAATTAGATCTTACAAAAAACAATTGGTAATGAATGAAAAATGTTGTGAGTTTAGATTCCACGTAAAAGATTATTTAGTACTTTTTTAGAAACGTATACAAACCTGAACGTAGCGGGATTTGAACCCGCACCACTTGGAAACCGTACAAGCGCTCTGACCGCTAAACCATACGTTCTCATCAAGCTACGTGGAAATTCTTATACGCTTTTTGCTATTTATTTATATCTCTAGGAGAAGAAGTGTAGAAACATATAAAAATTTTAACGTAACGTGTTTTTATTGAGAATAGAGGAGTATATAGATCTTGCTCAACAATTTATTAAAAAATAATATTAGTATTTAAAACGGAAATAAAGGAACTCTCTCATATTTTTTTAAATATGAATGTGAAATAATTCTTTGTCCTCTTTGGTGTCGAACTCACAAACAACGCGTTAACAGACAGATGTGGTTCAACTTAGCCACTTTGGCCCCTATTCTTCTTATTCAATCAAATAATTAAATCGATTATTTAATAAAATAATTGTATAATAGTAAATAGCTAAAGAATAACTTACAACCTAACATGAGTCGTGGTAAGTGACCTGTCTTCTACGTTATATTACATACCTTAGGGTAGTGAATCTCTTTATGTTCGGTATATTGGTGGTCTACGGAGCCAGGTACGCCGTAGTGCGGTATTTTCATTATGCGTACATCAGTATCATCGAATGTGGCATAAGCAATTTTATCACCGTTACTAGAAAACCAAATAGCGTTTCTCTCCCCAAATACTTCCTCTGAAAATGAATTAAACTGTGGCTCTACATTTATGTTTTTTCAATATAATATTTATGTAAAATATAAAATTCGCACTAAATTGTTCAAAAATGTCCTAAAGAGGCCAATAATGTTAATTCTATTATGATATAATCATTCAAAAAATAGAGAAAACAAAAAAATATATATAATAAAAAAGAATGTATAAAAAACATTTTTACAAAAAAAATATGAAACACATAATATATACCTTCATACACCCAATCAGGGACGCCATTATAAATGACATTGCTCCTTCCATTACTTGTAACTTGTTCCGGCGTGTTTGTCATATTTGATTGATAATAAATATTATTTTGATACACAAAAGTGAACGCGTTCCCTGAAGGACCCCACATGAAGTTTTGTAACAATGCATTCTGCAGCTCTATTCCAGCTGGTGCTATGTTGATAACTTCGCCTGAGTAAACATCAATGGCTGAATACCTACCCTCGAAACTGTATCTGTAGATCTTTAAATAAAATCATTATGTTAGTATTTATTTATTTATATTGAGGCCAGTCGTGGCGCAGCGGCACGATGTTTGAATGTAAAACCGACTGGTTATGGGTTCGATTCCCACTCGAGGAGATGAAATACTTACTTAAATTTATATTTCCATTATCTTCGCTCTGGTGTCGAGGCAAAGCGCGGCGTTGAGATCTGCCACTCACGCAATGCCTCCAGAATTCGGCAGAAAGTGAGGAATGGAGAGTCTTAACACTAGGTTCCCTTTGTTTACCCTGCTGTGTGCGGGATACAGCGTGAAGCTGATTTGATTATTATTTAAATGTATTTATTTTATTGTACACTTCAAATGTGAACATTTCAAAATTATAAATAAAGTAAAGAAAAAATAGAGAAGAATAAATGTTGCTGGTAAATGAATGTGATATATGAAGCACAAAAGGCGATTAGCCACTTCTTCCAGAAAACTTTTAGACTTTGACTTTAACTGCATTTAACTACGTTAGGTTATAAAGAAAAATGTTTAATAAAAAAAAATACCTATAAATTTCTACCTATTCAGGACAATATTCAATCCATTTATATTTATAATAAAAACAACATACTCGTATAGTGAACAAGAAAAAGAATAAAATAATGCAAACAGGAGATATAAGCTATACGAATAATGGTCTTTAACAAGGTATTTTTTAATAAAATTTATCTTTGATTTACCTATCCAAAATACGTCAAAATTTAAACATAAACGTCCTAACTAGCAATAACCACCTCAAAATTCAGCTAAAAGATATCATTAAGTACTGCGTCTTAATAATTAATTAACAAAACAAACGCCACCATACAAACAAAACTAAGCTCCGACTCGCGCCTCTAAAAGCTTCAAAACCGAGACGTGATCTTAAATAATGCCTTTCCCCCAGAAGGATCGTCTGTTAATTTAATGGAATACTTGGTTTACATTTTAATGATATTTGCTGACAGATGCCGACGACCAAAATGAGCTCCCACTTAAGAGATTCCAGCCATAATTACTAGATATTGAGAAAGATGATTTTCGTGTAATAATTTACATGTTTCTAACGCGGCCAAGGGGAAATTTTATACAGTATACATTATTTTTACAGAACACTTAAATACTTATTTAGAAAACGTATAAAAATTTGAACATAGCGGGACTCGAAACCGCGCCTCCTGGAAACCGAACATAAATAAATTGTAACAAGCGTATAAAAATTTCGACGTACCTTGATGAGAACGTATGGCTTAGTGGTCAGAACGCCTGGTCGGTTTCCAAGAGGCGCGGGTTCGAGTCCCGCTACGTTCAAATTTTTATACGTATTCTAAATAAGTATTTTTCTTTCCTAAGTGTGGATTAACACTTTAAAAATGTTTAGAACATTTAAATGTCTGAGCCCGTAATGGTGCAGGGGCACAAGCGTGTATGTAAGTAACTATTAGTGGAGGTTGTGAATTGAATTGAATTATTAAATAAATAAATCAGCTTCACGCTGTATCCCGCACACTGCAGGGTAGGCAGAGGGAACCTAGTGTGTTAAGACACTCGGTTCCCCACTTTCTGCCGAATTCTGGAGGCATTGCGTGTTGAGTGGCAGAACTCAACTTAATTTCTTCGCTCTGGTACATAGACAAAAAGCGCGGCAGTTACGTTAAACAAAGCCTCGAAAATTCGGCTGCAAGTAAGCAATACAACGTAAAGCTGAAAAAATATTTAAATTATTGTGAAATAATAAAAATTGTAAAGATTTATTTTGAACATATTTAAGATACAGAACTACCAATTTTCATCATATTTATTCATGATCAAACAATAAGTGTATTATTGACACAAATGGCTCATAAATTTTAAAATAACAATACATTTTTTATGCAATTAATAGCAATAAAGAAACACAGAAAATTATATATCCATATATTCCTTAATATTTTAAACATATGTATCACTAGTAATTAAAATGGTACTATCATCATCATAGCATATAACGTAGTTTTTTTTAAAAAAACGATAAAATTGTTAAAAAGTATTAGAATATATACATATACATATTTGGAATAGAAATGAACATAATATTTTCGCATATTAGGTACGTTAATAGTTAAATAAACTTAAACAAACTATAAATAATTTAAGTATGAGTGAATGCTTACCTGGAGTTCATTGAAAGAAAGAACAACGTATCTGCGATCTGGAGATATCGTTGTCTGTTGGAAGTTCTGCTGTAAAATCTTAAACAAAAGGCGATATATTAATATTTTAAGAATTAAATTGATACTCCTAATAGTAAAGTACTTAGTACTATGCTATACTCATATGTTTTTTAATAATTTCGATATAAAAAGGTTGATCAATCTACAATATAACTTTGTGAAAGATTTTTTTTTAAATACATAAAATACCTGTAAAAAACATACAAGTAAAATTGGACTTCCCTGACGAAGTGAGTAAAGGAAAAATACTGTGTACTCTTGTTGCTTTAAGACAAAATCAAAACATTATATTATTTATTTAAAAAAACCTGCTTCACGCTGTATTTCACATATAGAAGGGAAGACAGAGGGGACTTAGTGTTAAGACAGACACTTTCCGTCGAATTTTTCGAGACATTACGTGCTGAGTGGAGGAACTCAACGCCGAGCTTTTGGTGTTAGAGCGGAGAAATAAAAATTAATAATTAATAAATAATAATTCATTTCCCCAAGTGGGGGATCGAATCCACAACAGTTACGTTACATTCCCACCTTTGTGCCACGATGGCCTCGTTCTATTTTTAGAACCGTATTTATTCAGAATTAGTAAACTAAATATTATCTTTAGACGTCAACCTCATTTTAAATTGAGGTGTACGTGCCGCACTAACAACTTTAACAATTTAAGTTAACTCGAACTCACGTATAGTGTCTCAATATACTAAGTTTACTACAAGGTGTTACTAGATTGCTTTTATTAAGAGTATATTCACGTATATAATAGAGCATTGGTTAATTAAGTTATTCAAATTCAAAAACCTATACTAATAATGCATAATTATCAAAATTTAAACAAAGACTTAGTATTTAGTAGAGGTTCAACGATAGTTTTAATTTTAACTATATTAAGTACATTAGGCCAGTCGTGGCGCAGGGGCACAAGGTGTGACTGTAAAATTGACTGCTTGTGGGTTCGATACCCACTCGAGAAGATGAAATATTTATTTAAATGCATATTTCCATTTCTTCTCTCTGGTATCAAGGCAAATCGCGACTACAATAAAACTACATTCTAATTGTATACAAAATATAAGGCAAACTTAATTTACCTCCGGACTTTGATTTCTTATACGGAAAGACATCCAATCGACTACAGTAAATAAAACTAAATTGCAACGTACCTGTGAAGTATTTGCTACGAGGATCTCGGGACTATCAGTGTTCACATCGTATAGAATCAAATCACCATTTTCATTTCTGTATAAAATTTCATGATCTGTAACAAAAAATATATATATAATTTCGATTAAATAGTATACATATGTATATATTCATGCGTAATAACAATTTTCATATCAAATTTAATCAGTTGAATAATGTAATTATTAACATTTTTTTACTATAAATAGCAGGTTAAAGTATTAGGTAAAGTAATATTAAGACACTTCTTCTACGACTAAGACCTTCTTCTAAGACCTTCTCTACTCTCTGCTTTATTTTAGAGACATTGTGTGGCGGAAAGCAACGCCGCACTCTCTCTAGAAACTAGAGCGTGAAAATTAAAATAATTGATTTCTTCGAGTGCGAATCGCACCCACAACAGACACCCAACAGGAGCGCCACAACGGCCTATTTCTATTAAATTTTAACAATTATTTTAAATTACTAATAATTTTATTAGTAAATAAAAAAAGTGAACGTTTTATTTGTTGAATGGCACATAAATAATTCATTAAAAAACACACACACCTGAAACCCATGTGCCATTAAAGGATTGTGAAGCAAATCCTCCTGTAACAAAATCTTCTAAGTTTATTTCGCCACTATCAGGCAACGTTGTTGGTTCTTCCGGTGTTACAGGTGATGGTGTCGTACTCGATGTCGTTGTAGGGGTCGTCACTGTGACTATAGGTGTAGGTATCGTGGGTCCTTCTGTTGTCGATATAATGGGTTCAGCTGCAGAATCTTCCCCGGTTAGTACTACCGCTAGAGCTACCACAACTCCAATGACTGCCAGCATTGCAACAGCACCGATTGCGTATGTTACCCTCTTTGTTTTTTTATTAGCAGCAACCAAAACCTGTAAGATATAACATTGGCCATTATTAATTAATCAGCTTCAAGCAGCCAGTTAAGACATTCCGTTTTATATTTTATTACTTAATAAACCTATATTTATCACTTATGTAAAGTTAAATGATGTATAAATTTTGCACATATTATTGGCATACCCTCACTCCACCCGTCTTAAGTGGACGAGCAATGAAATGATATGGTTAATGGTTTAAAGTATAGATACGTTAAGGAGTTGATCCTGGCTGTCAATCTTATAGAAAAATCATTATTTTTGGGCTTTCAGTCCAACTAACTTTCTTAACACGTTAAGCGCCACGCGTATTTCTATAGAAATCCCGTTCAGGCCACGCGCGCCGCTTCGAAGCGCTGATACTGCAGGAGCTGGTGTTTCCTATCGGAACGTGATTCCTATAGGCATTCATTGAACACGTTAAAAATTAGCAGTCCCTCTTACAAGTTGTGACAAAGAAAACATTCCACCGAGCAGAATTGCAAGAAGATCCGGAAAAAAACACAAACTCGAAAGAAAATCGGGAAAAGTCTCTGAAGTTCGAAAGTACTGTAAATTATGTTATGACAAAAATGTAAGAAAAGATGGTAGAGTGATGGCAAGAAGAAAGACCAAGCGTGTTGTAACATTTTGTGATATTTGTGAAGGAAAACCATTTTTATGTTTGACATGTTACAATGAATCCCATTAATCCTGTAATGATACCAATTTAAGTAAAATTTAAATAAATTTTCTGTTATTCCGTAAAATAGTGTAAAATTTTATAGTTCTCATGTTAAACGCTGTCAGCCACCGATGGCTGACGCGGTCAAACGGAAAGTCTAGTGTCAGCCACCGATGGCTGACGCGGCCTAAACGGAAAGTCTAGTGTCAGCCACCGATGGCTGACATGGCGCTCAACGTGTTAAGCATTTAGTTACAAATAACCTAGCGTGATGATTCTTGTAAGCTAGTTTCAAATGAAAATATAAGAAGTTGACTCCAGAAACAATATGAGAATAAGGTTAACGTATTAAAAAAAACTTTCTTTATTAAAATAATCTTTTAAATTATACAAATATAAACATCTATCTTACCTTAGAAGAAAAAATCTATATAACTATCAAATATACCATTTTACTCCATATAACAAATTTCACAATTGTTTATCGAAATTGCACGTAAATTAGATGATTACTTCTTATAAAACGAATTGATTTATTTAAATCACATTTGAACAGATTTTACATGACAATTTGTTTGTGTAACGCAAATCCAAGTGGTCCCCTCGTTGCATATTTTTCCTGGCGACCAATGATTCAACCTTATCATTGAGATTATCGAACTCACTTCAGAGTTAGTTTATGTAAATATGAAAGACGATGCTTACTCAATAAGTACGTCACTATACAAGATAATATATATTATAAGTGACTATGAAAATTTGAGACATAATTAAGCAGATCGCAGGTTAAATTGAATATAAATGATATTCATAATAATGACTAAAAAATTACAATTTACTTATCATTCTCTAAAATGAAATAGATGATAGCTTTCACTAGAATCAATTACTATAGGAAGCGAATCATACATATTCTGCTTTACTGCATTTGTTAGCCTACGTTTCAATTAGATAGTATTCATGTAAAAGATGTTAAAATTGAGTATGAATCACAAAATTTCATAAATTTCCATGAGGCACAGGTACCACAGTTAATTAAGTTAAAATAAAAAAGGACCTGGTCACTGGTACCCATTTCCAGGGAAGAATTGCCGTTGTCCGCCATGTTGTGGTGTTTCTTTTATTCACCTGTAAACAAACAAGATATATTGCATATATGTATATGTTAATTTTTTTTTTTATAAATTGTTAATTGTGTTTTCTTTATATATATATACAACAATTATCCATGCAAATATAAAAATCTGAAAAGTTTGTTTGGTTAAACGCTAAGCTATAAGCTGTATGTATTATATTATGTTAATAATTTGGATGTAACTGCCCTTTATATGCGGTCAACGTTATGCATCATATGTATATACATACAACTCTTAGTTATTTTCATTTGATTGCATGGACGAATTCGGAAGTATAGTAGAACTAATGTTGTACATAATGGCTTCATTTCCTAAAAAACATATTATTAGCAAGTAAATAAGTCCTACTTTGGTACACGTGTTATAAGAATTTCGTGTCTGAAAATGTTTTTCAGTATAACATATTTACGACAATGTCCTTGAACGTGGATAAAGAACTTTTCCAGAAGTATCGTAAAATATTAGCATCAAATCGGATATACGACAGGCTGCACGTGTAAGCACTTTTGGATATTGCCACGTTTTGTTTATTTTTCAGTGACATTTAGATAATTAGACCTGTCTTGTGATTTATGGACTTTATTTGGTTCTTCTTTTTCTTAACATTATGTAACTCTTACTTGAACACTGGTTTGGTTTGGTACAATGAGTGATTTAGTTTCATTACACTTAATACATAAAATATACAAATAATAGATAAATAAATAATAAAAGTACCCTGCATACATTGTAAATGATATCCCAAACACCTTTAAAATATATTATTTAGTAAATAATGCCTTGGCTCGTGATGTGTCTAGTGGTTAGAACCGTTTATAGTTGTGATAGTGAATAACCCAAAATCTTTTAGAGATTCAGGTACGAGTCTTTATTTGCATCATATATATTTGTACCGTAGTACTTAAGAGTTCGACTCGACCGCTACCTTCCAACCAACACTACCCACTATACATACGAAAGGATCGTTGCGACACTCGGGACGACAATACATAAACTCGTCTTGATTAATAACTATGTTATTTATGTGTATTGCCATGCATATTTTATTTTATTTATTTATTTTTAATATGTTATATCCCAGGTAGGTACATACTAATACAACACGAATGCAACCAACTCGAGGACATGAAATATAAACTTTAAGCATTAATCAAAAGAATACTCTAATTAATTGATAGTTATAATCACTTTCTTCTTAACGGAATATTATAAAAGTTTTCCTGTTGAGATTCAACGAAGTTTTCCTTCGAGATAGCATTCGACATCATCAAAATTACTTGCTATCGTATTTTACAAAATACCTAAAATTATTATTATTTATTATTATTAATTATTATTATACTGTAATTTTATTGTATTGTTTCATGTAGTATATTGTACATGTGCTATAACTTTTTCATTCTTATTAAAATCACGACATATCCTCTTTTGGCGCTTCCTTACTCTTATTTTAAAAAAGCATTAATAACTTTAAAAAAATGTAGCCAACAATCACAAGTTGAAATTCTACGTTTGTATTTTTCACAGAATTTCCATATTGTATGAGTGAATCATAAAGTAAAATAATAAGAATCTCAAGGACATTTCTTTCAGAAATCACTCCATTACTGAAAGCCTCCGGAATTCAGAAAGCGGAAAGTGGAGATGAAAGTGTCTTAAGAGGAACGGAGTGTCTTAACACTAGGTTCCCAGGATCTCTCTACCTATCCTGCTTTGTGCGGACACAACGTGACGCTACAAAAAATATATATCTATTAGCCTAATACAATTCCATTTAGCCCATACAATAAAAATATATAATCTCTAAATGTTATCAGAATCTTATCTATGAATATCATTTTAATCTATAATCCATGGCGTATATTACAGCCGTTCTATTTTATCTTGTAATTTATTGTTGCCATTTGTACAAATATAATGTCATAGACGGCTTTAGGACACATCTTCTAATATATTATCGAATGGGATAACGATTGGTTTAATAGCATAAATTATTCGTCTAGTGAGTTATTATTGCATTACATTATATGTTAAAAAAAAGTTTGCTTTACGCTGTATTCCGCACACAGAAGGGTAGGCTGAGGGAAATTAGTGTTAAGACACTTCGTTCCCCATTTTCCACCTTCTAATTCTTGAAGCATTGCGTGTTAAGTGGCGGAATTCAACGCAGTGCTTTGTCTCGTCAGCAGAACGACGAAATGAATATGTAAATTTTAATAAATATTTCATTTCCTCAAATGGGGATCGAACCCAAAACCAGTCGCATTAACAGTCAGTAACTTATGCGCGACTGCCTCAACATTATACATATTATTATATGTTATATTCATTAAAATACTGTCCATATAACATATATACAAAATGGTTTTTTTTGTAAATAATATTTATCCTTATATTAAAGATTTAGAAATATAGTATTAGAATTTTGCCTAACTGCTAATGAAGAAGAGCAGTGTTGTTAATTATAATTATTATAAATTATAATTTTTACCAATCAGATTAATTTAAATGCGTTAAAATTGTTCCTACATAACACTATGTAATATCAGAAACAAATAATCAAACTGTAATATCAGAAACTTGAATTCTGCCTAACCTAAATATTTACGGTAAAAAAATGTTTTGTTTATTATTCATTAGCTTTATATTTTCACGTATTAGTTATAGTATTCTGGTATAATGTGAATACTCGTATATAAACATGAACTCGATTTCTGACCCCCCAAGAACGAGGCCAGAATTTCAATCTACGAGTATACTTCTATACCGAATATTATAAAGCTAAGGAGTTATATTTTATCATGCTTCCACCAATAGAAAATAGGTAACAATCGAAAACTTTCCTAAACAATAGAGTTTGTAGGCTTCTAAAAGCATAATGCACATCTCTTAGTTATTTACATTTGACCAAGCGGACGAAGCCGCAGAGTGAGCTAGTTATTAATAAAAAAGTTTAACCTTTAAATAAATAAATAATATAATATTATAATTAAATTTTACAATTAAATAACTATTTATTAAACTATAATACTTCTAAGCGAATTCACCACTGTGTAAATCTGACCTAATCTCCGAAAAGCTATTCCATTTCTCGCTCAAAGACTCAACACAATTCAATTTGATTTAAGAATGCAGCTGAAATCCAGACCACAATTTCTCATGAAACCTAACTGCTATGAAATATATGACCGCGTCAAATAAGTTATATCGAATAAGTTGGTTTTAAATTTCAGTGTGAGGTCTTTTGGTCTCCATTTCATTATAACAGATGGTCTAAATCTCACTTAGCGAAATAAATATATCTAAAAGGTAAAATTATTATCCAGTATATATCAAGAAAATGTTATGTAACAATGCATCCATACTTATCTATATTTCTTTATTCATATTATAGCTAAAAATTAAAAAAATCTATCTGTATCCCGCACACATCAGGCAGTTGGCAGACGGAACCTAGTGTTAAGACACTCCGTTGCCCACTTTCCGCGGAATTTTGGAATCATTGCGTGTTGAGTGGCGTAACTCAACGCCACGCTTTGCCTAGACACATTAAATTTGAATAAATATTTTATTTCCTCGAGTGGATCAGTCGCCTTTACAGTATTAATGGTTCGACGCAAAAATATTTTTTGAATTTGATAGTATTCCGCACATAGTAAGGAACGAGGGGAACCTGGTATTGAGATATTCCGTTCCCGATAAAAAATTAAATGTTCTATAGTACTAATAATAATATTAATGTCACAGATATAAAAAAAATTAAAACAAACGATACATCAATTAAAATATCTTGGCTTTATCAAATGTCTAAATGATAATATTTTATTACATACTTCTAAGTTGTAAAATTCTCATATATATCTTTCGATAAAAGTAAATAATACATATTTCTTGTAGAACTTCATATATTTATAAATATATTATTTTTCATGAGGGCGTCGTGGCGTAGGTGCACAAGAGTGTGACAGTAATGAGAGTGAGACAGTAACGACGTGGGTTTGATAACCACGCGAGGGAATGAATTATTATTTCTTAATATCTTCATTTCTTCGCTCTGGTACCAAGGCAAGGCCCGGTGTTGAGTTCCCCCACTCACACAGGGTAGGCAGAGGGAACCTAGTGTTAGGAGACTTCGTTCCCCACTTTTTGCCAGATTCTGGAGGCATTGCGTGTTGAGTGGGAGAACTCAACGCCGCGCTTTGCCTCGACACCAGAACGAAGAAATGGTAATATAAATTTAGGTAAATATTTCATCTCCTCGAGTGGTGATCGAACCCACAACCAGTCGGTATTACAGTGACACATTGTGCCCCTGCGCCACTACTGGCCTCAAATCATGATGTCTTAGCACAATTAGAATCTTGGCATATTAGATTAAAACGATACGTTAAAACGTTATAACGTAAAAAAAACACAATATTATTTTTAAAAAAATCAGCTTCACTCTGTATCCCGCACATAGCAAAGTAGGTAGAAGGAACCTAGTGTAAAGTTCCGAGTTAAGTCCGTTCCCCACTTTCCGCCGCGTTCTGGAGGCATTGCGTGTTGAGTGACAGAACGCAATACCGCGCTTTGTTTCAATTTACCACTTTTAAGTACTCGTAATAGAAAGAAAACAATTCAGAATTCAAATTTTATGTAAATGGCATTATGGCAATGCATTTCATATCTATTTCGTATTTATCATATCGAACTTCTAAAGAATTATAAGTCAAAATATTGACTTTAGATAAAAAAATTACAATAAAATTCGACTTACCACAAACTAATTTGTCACCGACTCGTGGGCGACGTTCCGCCACACTAAATATTTGTAAAAGAGGGCTAATTGAGATTAAGATATCTATATCTTTTGTAATGTTAATAATGTAATTAAATAATACCTAATCAGATATTATAAAAATGTACGATATCGTGAATTATATACATATAAGAATTAGAAGTTTATTAAAACTGAAACACGTAGATTTTTTAACAAAAATAACATTTTGTAAAATATTTTTTTAATGCTCATAATATTTTTTTGAATGATTTGTTTAGTATTTTTTTATTTTTTTTTTGGTTTTTACAGAAAATTAATAATAATTAATATTTGTTAATTTAAAGTCATAATATATATTACATCTACTTCATAATTATGAATTGGCGTAAAAAAATAATCTTATTGTTATCTAGTAGTGTCTAATAATCTTAATTTTTTTTTGCTGACATACGTTTGTTATTAACAGATAACGAATATGCATTATATCAATTTATCAAGGTAAATTAGGTCGTAATTTAAATAGATGATTATGTTTGAAAATTATATGTATATATCAATATTTTAGTTGAAATAGTTCATATTATATTATAGACATACATCTATATTTTTACATGAAATTTAAGGTAACTGTCGAAATGCAATAAGAACGCGTAGGCTATGAGTTCGATTACCGATATTTTTTTTAGTTTCACGCTGTATCCCGCACATAACAGGGTAGGCAGAGCGAAACCTAGTGTTAAGACACTCCGTTCCCCACTTTCTGCCGAGTTCTGGAGGCTTTGCGTGTTGAGTGGCAGAACTCAACGCCGCGCTTTGCCTCGACACCAGAGCGAAGAAATGGAAATATAAATTTAAGTAAATATTCCATCTCCTCGAGTGGCGATCGAACCCACAATCAGTCGGTTTTGCAGTAACACTTTGTGCCACTGCGCCAAGACTGGTGAGGAGAAAAAATAACTTTTTAAATATATTATCTATATTTAAAATATTATTTTTTCTCCTCTGAGTTAAGACAACGTGCGGCGTCGCCTTGGCGCTCAATACGTTGTCTCGAAATCAGAAGACTTCATGTCTTGCTACTAGTTCCTCCTGCTAAAAATATCGAATTAAAAGTAATTAACATTGAAATCTATAAATAATGGAATAAATAAATGTTAGACATTTATTTATTCCATTATTTATAGATGTCAATTTTAATTACTTTTAATTCGGTATTTTTTAGCGCGAAGATTTTGATTACAAATAACATCCCAAAATGTTAAATCAACATTTAATAAAATAACTTGGGTGTGGCTGTGTCATAGACACAGCTGTTTATTGTACGTGTATGTAACTGGTTTTATTTTTAAATAACATTTTTATTATGTATTTAGGATAAAATCAAGAAAAAAGATCTATAAAAAGAAATATAGGTCTGTGATACGAAAAGTACGACACTAATGGCATACAAGATACATCGAGATTTCTGTAAAAGTTAAACCAATACAGGTATTATACCTAAATTGTTGAAAAAAGTAAATTTCACTATAAGACAAATTGAACTCGTTGAGCATAAAGTCGGGCAATGAGCGGTTTTCTGAGACGTCAACATTAAAGTCTCCAACTACTATACCTGGTCTAGTAAGATGAGGCTCGAAATCAGGTATAATTATAACGAAGTTCTTGGAATATTTTTACAACGATCGTAAAACAAAGAATTTGATTTCTGCTAACATTTTGCCCGGATGGATATTCATACACTCGAGTACAAATTTGAGGATGCATTGACCTTGTTTACTAGACATATATCACCAGCTTTTGCGTCTTTCATTTTCAAATAAATTTCCGAAAACAATTCCCGTGTCAATGTTAACTATATTATAATCAGTGAAGCAATTGATGTTGCGATATGTGGCAACTCCGCCGGCTTCACAACTTAATGATGATACCACTACTGATGATGTAGCCGTAATTTGCTTGTTCTTGGCGGTATTACAGTATAATCTCAGATCTAAGCCAGCCACATTTTTTTCCATCCAAGTTTCGCTGATTGCCAAATATTCAAATCGGTATTTGGGGTATTGATTATATAAAGGACATCTAACGATGTGACGCAATGTATTTTACACGTACTACACAATTTAAAGTTCCCTACTGGTTCTTCAGGGAAAGTATTTTTAACCAGCGGTAACCTGTTGTTGGTGCAGAAATCATAGACGATCACACACATCACACTTATGTCCGAATGGATTGTTGGCAAACGTCGTATTGAAACGTATACTAGCTGCTGCCCAACGTTTCTTAATAATCGATGATCGAACACAATTTATAGCTATTCAGTTAATTTTCGTGTCGTTCGTTTCGTACGTTGTCGATGTAGAAGTGACTTCATCATCTACTTTCAACAGCCATTTTCAACAGCCATCTATTTTCAACATACACAACATACATCTATTTTCAACAGCCCCAGATGCAGATGTACTTGCACCATTGTTGATCGGCTCCGCAACATTAATTCTTTTACTTTTCTGGCACTGCTTCATTAGGTCAAATGTGTTTTATTACTACTATTTGATTGTTTTTGGGAAGCCTTTTTAACTGCGGCAAAACGGGTCAAAATTTCAGACTTCTTTTTACTTTTGCGGGAAAATGCGTGAAAGCTATTTCGAGCTACTTCCAAAAGAATCTTGAAGAAAAAAAACCTTATATTAGCCCCTGGTTATCATACAAAAATAAATATCCTTTATCAAATTCGTCAATGATTTGATTATTTTATTAGACATAGACCCTGCTACAAATATGTTACATATATCTAAGCACTGAAAGCAATGTGTCACTTTTTATAATAATATTTTGAAAAATTTGTTAGTGTTTCTAGCAACCCTTGACATATTTGAATTAGTGAGATATAGTCTTATTATATTGTAATCATGTCGTAAACATAATAAAATGGATTAATATACTTTTGATATAGATATTCCATTTTTCTTTAACATTTCTCATATTATTTCATCCAAAATAACGGCATAAGGCCCGAAAATCTGAGAATTCATCACTATATTGTTTAGATTTTTATTTATATCACATCATAGGACTTCTTACATTTTGATAATTCATTTGAATTAGTGATCATGACGATACAACTATATATCTTTTGCTTAGATTAGACTTTTTTCAACTCTGATATGTTATGATACAATTTTATTGAGATATTTTCATACATAGTGAAAAGTATAGGTATGTAACTTTGTAGGTTTGAATTATAATAAAAAAATGTTATTTAGAAATATCGATAAGTTAAAAATCAACTTTTCTCTTTCAACAATTCTGATTTCAATAGTCCTACTGCAAATCGTGAAAGCTCTTTTGAAATTTCTGCTTTTGAAATATTATTTGTAAAGAACCTAAGAATTTATTTCTTAAATGTCACTTAAATGAAATGTTTGTGCCAAAACCATGTGTCGAATATTGCGTAGATGCGAAAACATTTTATAAAAGAAAAGTAATTGCCATTTTTTGTACCCACATCTTAAATTGTACATACTAGAGATTTAATACGAGGCATTCACACCATACGTAAAGTTACAAAATACTGAATTACATTCTAAGATCATTTAATTTAGGGCATATCACGGAAAACTAAACATAAGTACCAACCATATGATTAGTCATATAGAATACTATAGTTACTACCAAAAAAAAATTGCGATATGTTATTTAAAATTGCAGAAAATTTAGTTATAAACCTCTTAATCAAAAGGTAACGGGGTTTCGTAACTATAAGGAATTCGGCCACATTGAATTATATATTGTAATGTACATAATGTGTATTGTTCATACTTGTTTTAAATTTTTGTTTTAATTTTCTTATTGAATTTTTGTAAATCTTCCATATTAATGATTACGATTTAAGTTTATCAGTAGAATTGACATTTTTTCTTGCCATTTTTTTTAATTTAATCGTTATATCCAGGAAAAACATTTATATTTCATTCCTTTCATCACAAAATTTTTATTGCAGCAATTTTAAAGCGGAACTGTAAGCTTCCGTTTTAACGTCGTTCTCTACTTCCGAGCCTTCTATGTTTGTGAATAGCCACTTTTTGTAAATTATTTATTAACTCGACCTGATTTTGCTAATATCAACTCACAACTTACAATTTCGTTCTGGCACCAAGGTCCCGGCGTTGAGTTCCTCCACTAAACACGCAGTCTCGAAAAACCTTTGATTATTTATTTCTTTTATTAAAAATATTATAATTTTTATCAACATATGTATTATAATAATAATTGTGTGTATTATAAGCAATAAAAATTAATTATTGTGTTGTTTTCTATAAAATTATTTTATTGTGTTATTACAAAGAGACATTGCAAAAATAATCTGTATAAATATCGCAGCTTAAGTAACGTTGTTTTTTGTTATTAAAAGATATTTGTTGATTTCTAGTCAAATTTTGCATGTTACGATTCGCGTAAAACAAAATACGACTACTATATTTTTTGCCATATGACAAACAGTTTTTTTGAATTCATATAACACCATCATCATCCTTGAGGCCAGTCGTGGCGCAGTGGCACAAACGTGTAACTGTAAACGCGACGGGTTGTGTGTTCGATTCGCACTCGATATACTCATAAAATATTTTATATTTTAATTTCGATGTCGAGGTGGTTTCGAGCATTTATTATTTATTTATTTTAGAGCATTTTCGTTGGTAGC
Organism: Heliconius himera; assembly: GCA_021202915.1. Lineage (NCBI taxonomy): Eukaryota > Metazoa > Arthropoda > Insecta > Lepidoptera > Nymphalidae > Heliconius > Heliconius himera. Next base: position 1,828,038 of record JAJHJA010000353.1, read on the forward strand.
TAGCATTTACAGGTAGTACTAGTTCAGAAAAAAACCGGAGAACCATACATTTGTAGTTAAATTTTTTAAAATAATAGCCTTAAAAGGGGGGTAAAATTTGGCGTTAAAGCCTCTAGTGCAAGTAACGTATCAGATGAAAAAAAAGGAAAAGTGAGGTATCAAATGAAAGGACTCTGTAGTCCGAGATAATCTTGAATTTCAAAAAAAGCTCGAGACTGTCAATTTTTGGTACGGACCCCTCAATAAGCGAGCGCAACTCACGCTTTTTCGGTTTTTTTAATTTATTTTTTTCTTCCTTCCTCGTCACTCACTTTTGCTTAATAAATCTAAAACTAATTTTTAAACTAATTTATTATTATTTTTTATTTGACTTCTATTAATTTTATATAGCGCGCTCTTATAATTTGTCAGTCACTCACGCTCACTTTCCTCACAAGTCTTCGGGAGTGACCTGAATAAGTAATCACAAAACGTATTGTAACACAATAGGAAACGTAAATTGAAAACACTTACGTAACAGCCAGATACTTTAGCAATGTTACTAGATTTCATTATTGCACTGCAAATTAGAAAAGATTTGATGGTTTTAATAGACTGTGTAGAAGCAGGTTCAAATTAGGAAATAAACACCTACATAAGAAATAATTGATTTGAGTCGAGGTCAGTCGTGGCGCAGAGGCGTGTAATTGCGACAGGTTGTGGGTTCGATGCCCATCCGAGAAAATTTAATATTCTGTTTTCATTTAATTGCGCTAGTAACGAGACAAAGCTCTGCCACTCAACATGTAATGCCTCCAGAATTCGAAGGAAAATGGGAAACTTTAAACTAATAACTCTTATTTGATCTTATCATCGTGTGGATAATAATTGTAAAATTCGTTTAAGTAATTAAATATTTTTCAATACACCTATGTAAATATATATAAATAAAATATTTCAAAAAATATTTTTTTCCACTATTCAAAGATTGCCTGGAAGAAACCAGTCATTCATCGATTATTTAAATATTAATTTTAGTGTGACTTAACCTATCTGGTGTACAATAAGGAGTAAGTATTATACTTTTACGTACTTTAATTTGTTATATTAAAATATCTAAATAAGGAAGAAAACAAAACTATTATAATGACATTCCTTAGATTACTTACTAATATCTATTTTAGGGTTCCGTACTTAAAAAGGTAAAAACGGAACCCTTATAGGACCACTTCGTTGCTGTCTGTTCGCCGGTCAAGCCCATTTATCTCGAGACCGCGTGAAATTAATATAAAATATTTAATTCTATGGCCCTTTAGAGAATAGAAAAAAATAAGTTTCTAAAGACGGGGTATTACTGCATCAATTTTGTTGCATTTTGTATGAAAATCAATTATAATTTTCCCCGAGTAGGTATCGAACCTGTTGCGAATAAAGACGACGATACAAAGAATTAAGCAACTATCTTCTTTTGAAAGTAAAACACAATATACTACTGATATAATCCTACACTCACATACATTATTTGCCGCGAAAACCCTCGAGATCGGAGCGGAAGCTAAGCACTTACTAAAGTACACGACTTTAGAGAAAAGAAAATCTACAACAATAGAGACAAACAGTCTTCTTTTACAGAAACGTTACATTGCACAAATGATATTATGTTTAAGTTACCTATTAACAAAATTTTACTTTTATTAATATTTCAATTTTTATCTCTAAAATCACCTTTTGTCAATCACCTAGTTGGTATAACAACTTATTCAAATAGAATGTATGATTTTCAGAACATTTGTTGTTTTTTTTATTATAATAAATACTATTAAACTAAGTCCCTGCAAAAACAGTATAATAATAGATTAGATAACATCTCATTTTTTTTCTTTGAAATGAACTTGGATGTTCCTAGCTGTAAATCAAATATAGTACTTTTAATAGTATTCTTTTCGCTTCACGCTATATCCCACACACAGCAGGGTAGGCAGAGGGAACCTAGTGTTAAGACACTCCGTTCCCCTCTTGTACTAATAAGTTTTATCAATATGGTCAAATTCAAAGAAATTTTAAAAAAAATATCAATTACTCTCATCGAATATTACTCACAAATATCTTTTCCTTTCCTATAACATTATTCTGTTTGTACATAATGAAAAGGGGTCATTCCCAATTGGTAGATCTAAGATATCGTATTTACGGATAAAGTTGCTTCCTCCCTGTAATGGGATTATCCTAATAGGGTTTTTGTTATGTGTTTACTGTAAATGAGTACGACAATCGTTAGAAGAAGCTTTTATCCTTAAGTATTTGTCATATATAAATTATGATGATCTTTAGATTATCAATGAACATAAAATCATTATATGTAACATTCTCTGCTTTAAGAATATGTTTTGTTAAATTCTATTTCAAGCAAGACTTACCCATCTTGCTGCGACAACGACAGCAAATTCGTTTTTCATCAATAAAACGCGTTAAAGTTTTTTTTAGCTTCACGCTGTGTGCCTGTCTCTCGCATATAGCGGGGTAGATATAAGGAACCTCAAAATCTAGTGTTGAGACACTCAGTTCTCTATTAAGACACTTTTGTTGCCAAATTTACTTACTAAGAACTTTCTTTGTAAGCACATTTTCCGCCAAATTCTGGAGAAACTCAACGCCGCGCTTTGCCTCAAGACCAAAGCGAAAAAATAATATATTCAGATTTGGGAATCGAACCCACAACCTGTCGCGTTTACAGCCACACGCTTGTGCTCATGCGCCATGACTGGCCTCAGATTCCATGGTAACATCTCAGATTTTATGGAAGTGGTATACATTTAGAAAGTGCTCTTATCGGATTAATTTAATATGCATACGTGATTTAAGTGAGGTTGGGATGGTGCAATAATAACTGCTAAATCTGAACTTTACAAGACACAAGGCGATTACACAAATTAATATTTTTAAGGCCGTTGTGGCGCAGGGGCACAAGGGTGTGACTGTAAGGCGACGATTGTGAGTTCGATCCTTACTCGAGTGAATGAATTATTGTTTATTAATAGTTTCATTTCTTAGTTCTGACACCAATGTTGCGGACACCAAGCCCGGCGTTGAGTTCCTCCGCTCAACACGCAATGCCTCAAAAAATTCGGCGAAAACACTTAACACTAGTTATAAAAAATAAATCAGTCTTGGTCGTAAGCTTGTTGTTTTAATACTTGGTGGCAATAATAGTTTTACTACAGGTTGAACGCAGTAGTAGAAATTACTGGTCCAATTTTAGCTTGTGTCTTATCAAGGAATGAATGCTTTAGACTATCACGCTAGTTGTTTCGATGTAACTCATTACATCTCATACAGTACCTATCTGTGATCAGAAGCGAAAGCTTGTTGATTGAGATAAGATAATATAATAATGTGACATAGTTATAATAAAACATTTTTTAAATAGCATTTTAACCATTTTCAACCGTAAGTTCATAAAGCCAATTTTAATTTTAAAAAACTTGTAATTATCTCTATATATAATAAGACAGTAAAAATATTTTGTCTGTACATTTAGTAATTTTGACTGAAATGGATAGAGGGATACTTAAAAAGTCTAATAGAAAGCAAAAAGATTTTTTTTGAATTTCTTGTCTGTCTGTCTGTCTGTCTGTCTGTCTGTCTGTCTGTCTGTCGACATATTGTTGTCCGCATTTTTCTCTGAAACTACTGAACCGATTTACTTGAAAATTTCACCAATTGCTTTGTTTTAACTCAATTTAGGTTCTAAAGTTTGGTTCATCAAAATCGGTTCAATAAAAAAAAAGTTATCGTCATTTGAATGAACTCAAGGCATTAGCTTGCCAGCGAATGTTATATAGAAATCGCGCTGGTATGACCCTGGCTAAAGAATGACATTCGAAACGTCTTGATTATATGACTGTTGATAAAAATATATATTTTTGAAGCACTATTATACAATATTTTTTACAATAAAGTAAACAAGGCCAGTCGTGGCGCAGCGGCAAGAAGTGTGACTGTAAAACCAGCTGGTTGTGGGTTCGATCCCCACTCGAGGAGATGAAGTATTAACTTAAATTTATATTTCCATTTCTTCGTTCTGGTGGCGAGGTTAAGCGCGGCGTTGAGTTCTGCCACTCAACAAGCAATGCCTCCAGAATTCGGCAGAAAGTGGGGAACGGAGTGTCTTAACACTAGGTTCCCTCTGCCTACCCTGCTATGAGCGGGATACAGCGTGAAGCTGATTTATTTATTTTAAGTAAACAAAATTGAATTGTTAGTAGAGATTACCTTCATAAATCGTAACAGTAAAGTTTAAATCGTAATTAATTCAACACAGAGATAAAGAACGATTTGATCTTCAAAGAAATATCAAGTAAATACATAGATTTTTTGGTTCGTTCGTTCGTTTGAAATAAATCTATATAAAAATGCCTAAAAACATCCTTTCTACGTGTACTCTGTAATAACTACATATTTACCAATTATTCATTTATCTAATAATATGCAAACAGGAGTTAATATGCAAACATTACAGTTATTTTACAAAGAATATTATGAACCCTTAACCAAATTAATAATTTTACATTTAAAACTGTTTCTGAAGCAGTACAATTATTAAGTGACATCAGCACATTTAACAGAGCTTTAAAAAACATAACATAGGTAAAAAGAACGTAATGTTACAATATATATATATATATATATATATATATATATATATATATATATATATATATATATATATATATATATATATATATATATATATATATATATATATATGTATATATATAATAAATAATTAGCTTTATGTATATTTTATGAATATCAAATATCGACATTGGTCATATTTTTAGTTCGAAACAATCAAAAATTCTTACAGAAGTTACGATAATGTCGTAAAAAAATCATAATAGAATATTACAGATTAAAGTAACAAAAAATCATATTAGAAGTCATTATAGTTGTCTTTATATTATATATGTTGTTGTATGTTGTCTTTATATTTGTTTGTCATTCTATTATAGAGTGTGAGGCCAGTCGTGGCGCAGCGGCACGAGGTGTGACTGCAAAACCGACTGGTTGTGGGTTCGATCCCCACTCGAGGAGATGAAATATTTACTTAAATTTATATTTCCATTTCTTCGCTCTGATGTCGAGGTTAAGCGCGGCGTTGAGTTCTGCCACTCAACACGCAATGCCTCCAGAATTCGGCAGAAAGTGAGGAACGGAGTGTCTTAACACTAGGTTCCCTCTGCCTACCCTGCTGTGTGCGGGATACAGCGTGAAGCTGATTTATTTATTTATTTTATTTTATTTTAGTTGTCAATCAATTCTGCTTAAATCAATAATCATGTATTTTAAGCGGGCGAAGCCGTGGGCGGGCCGCTAGTCTAGAAATATATAATTAAATAATATTAAATAAACAAATTATCCTTACTGCAAAGGGAATTACCCGTAGTTAGGACAGCTACCGCTATCACAAAATTTTGCTAACAAAAATAAATTAAGTACTTCCCCGGCAATTAGATTTTTTTAAGACAACTTTGTAACTATAATTTTATTTATTAATAAGTATGTATGTGTCTACGGTGTGTGTGTGTGTTTTGTTTACCACAAAATATATCACATGAGTCATTGTTTATTAATGATTTTATCATGAATAATTAAATCCAATAAATCCCTCTTCAGTGTTAGTTTCATAAAAAGCTGTTCCGGGGATTAGCCCGGAGAAACAGGAATTTAAATATGTTTGTGTTTTTAACACTTAGTAAAGAAAAATACTTATTAAGACTATAATATGACAATTGAAATTTAATGAAAATTCGCGCTTCTCTAGAAACCATCCCTCTTGGACGGTAGGTACAAGACGGATGATTTCCAAAGAGGCGCGGGTTCAAACCCCACTACGTTCAATTTTTTTACGCTTTTTTAATAAGTATGTTTGTTTGTGTTTTGGTATCGTGTAAATAACTGTCATGTAAAAAGCTCTTGGAAAACAAGATTATTTAGATATTACAGACAGACGATTCAATTTTATTTATGTCTATAGATAATAAGATATTTAAATCTAAATAACCGTAACGCCTACTTAAGCTAAAGTGCCGCGTAAGAGTTGTAACGGATAATTAAACTAGTTTCGAAATTATCTCATCAGTGGAACCTTAATCACTTCAAAAGTATCTTTTAATTAACTTAAGCTTCACTTATACAAATTAAACTGAATTAATCTACTTTATTCGATTTTACGAAACGAAAACTTGACAGTTTTAATAATGTTTAAAATGTTTACATTGTAGATGAAATGAAACACAAAATTATGTTATGATCGTTTAATTATCAGAAACATGATGTACTTTTTTTAAGCTTCTTGATGTATCCCAGAGTAGCAGGGTAAACAGAGGGAACCTAGTATTAAGATACTCAGATTTCAACTTTTTAGAGCAATGCTTGTTGAGTGGCGGAGCTCAATTTAGCCCTGTTGCCTTATTACCAAAGCGAAGAACGAAGGTTCCGTACCTCGAAAGGAAAAAACGGAACCCTTATAGAACCATTTTGTTGTTTATCCGTCCGTCCGTCTGTCAAGAATAATTATCTCGATATCACGGGGACGTTTCAAGTCGAAATTTATATCAAATATTTAGTTTTATGGTTTCTTGAAAAAAAAGACAGAAAAATCAAACTTCTAAGTCAAAGCAATCAAAAGATAAGAACATCTATGCACCGATTTTGCTGTATTTTGTATGAAAATCGTGGAATCAAAACCTATACGGTACTTCCCGTAGACCTGGAGTTGGACTTGGAGTGAAATTTGGCATGAAATGAGAACTTACAATACAAATTAGGGAAAAATTCCGAAAAGTAAACGTATATAGACATTTCATAGAAAAAAAATTACAAACTTATATTTATAATTAATTTCATACAAATTAAGTGAATATACCCGCAAACTTAAATTAGTAACTATCCTGAATCCTCGGTGGGCGAGTCCGACTCGCACTTAACGATTTTTATTTATTCTTTTTTCAGCTTACGCTATATTCCATATAGCAGTGTAAGCATAGAGAACCTGAAAACCTAGTATTAGGTCACTCCTCCTACTTTCCGCTGAATATTTTAGACATTGCGTTCGAGTGGCGGAAATCATCGCCCCGGTTTTGCCTTCTTATTTCAGAGAATCGAACTCACAACCACGCGTCACGACGCCCTTAAATATGCATTGACAAATAATTTATATATAACGTATACTTTTAAAAATCAGCTTCACGCTGTATCCCGCACACTGCAGGGTAGGCAGAGGGAACCTAGTGTTAAGACACTCCGCCCCCACTTTCTGCCGAATTCTGGAGGCATTGCGTGTTGAGTGGCAGAACTCAAGACGCAATGCCTCCAGAAGTCCTCGACACCAGAGCGAAGAAATGGAAATATAAATTTAAGTAAATATTTCATCTCCTCGAGTGGGGATCGAACCCACAACCAGTCGGTTTTAGGGTCACACTTTGTGCCCCTGCGCCGCGACTGGCCACGTATACTTTAAATATATCTTAAATTTAAAAACCAATCACTTTAAAAGTTTATATATCGTATATAGTGTATACGGTAGTAAGTGCAAAGTAACACTCCGGAGCACGCGAGAGATCAAGGTGAAGATCAAAATGTGGAGCACGAGCCGACCTCTTTGTTGCTATCATTGTGTGACTTGTAGGTATCATGTCGAACACTTTAACAATACTGTAGCCTCTCGTACCGTGGTAACTTTGTAAAAGTTTAGAAAGCTATTGTAAAAGGTAATATTTTATATCGAGTATGTATGTGACATGCAGGCAGCAATTAGTTTGTTTTTAATGTGATCATTGAGAATAAAATAATAAATCAAAATAAATCAGCTTCAAGCTGTAACCCGCACACTGCAGGGTGAACCTAGTGTTAAGACACTACGTTTCCCACTTTCTGCCGAATTCTGGAGGCATTGCGTGTTGAGTGGCAGAACTCAACGCCGCGCTTGTGCTCGACACCAGAGCGAAGAAATAAAAATATAAATTTAAGTAATTCGAGTGGGTATCGAACCCACAACCAGTCGATTTTACAGTCACACTTTGTGCCCCTGCGCCACGACTGGCCTCAAGAATCTGAGAATAAAATAAATAATGAAAATAAAATGTACAATAATATTATATAGTTTGTTCAGTTAAATGCGCTAATGTCGGTTATAATAGTAAGTGGTTTCTGTCTAACCTACAAAAAAGATTTTTTTTAGATAGTCCATTTATCGAGGACTATAGGCTATATTACATCACACTTGGCAAATAGGAAAATGAAAAATATAAATCTTCGTTACTTATTTAGAAAACGTATAAAAATTGGAACGTAGCGGGGAAAAAAAATTTATACGTTTTCTAAATAAGTATTTTCCTTTCCTAAGTGTGGAATAATACTTTAAAAAATGTTTAAAAATAAATCTTCGTTATTTTCTTTTAATTACACGGACGAAGCCGCGGTTAAAAACTAGATGTATCTATTATATAACTATAACTATTATCGACTCACGAAACTTGATTAAAACTTCTTGAAAAATCCATCAATTGATGTCATCTTATAAAAAGTTGTCAGAAAAATTGACGATACTAGTGGCCTAAGATCCCATCGCTTAAAACTGTAGGGATCAGATTTTCTAATGAAACTTATATTTAAGAATGATACATGATAGTAGAATAGATTACACTAGGGTTGCCCAAAAAAATCCTGCCGCAATCACCTTTAATTAATGTTTTTCGTAACTCGTTTTTGGAGAAAATTGCACTCATATGTTTTTTATGTGAATCGCACATCATTTGAAAGAAAATCGCATAAGGAATTAGAAAAACAATGGTTGCCAGCTCTCAGTCTGCCGCAAGCCCAGGGTTGCCTGGTTTAAAGAGGTCAGTTAATGTTAATATTTGCACTTATGTGTTTTTTTAATGAATTATATATCAAATTAAAGCTTATTTTTTTCTCATCACTAAAACACATGGTTGCCTGCAAAATAACTGCCGCAAGCAAAGGTTGCCATCATTTGAAATATTTTATTCCGATTCCGTTCGACTTAGAATAGACGATGAAATACGCGGTTTTGCTTATGTTTTAAAGTAAAATATTTAAAATAGAAGGTCAATCTTCAAATTAATATTTATTCTAGCTGTTCACCTGTTAAATTGATGATTTTAATCATATTAAGTACATACAAAAAACTATTTAAACATGAAATCATGCTTATTTTTCCATTGAAATAATGAATCTATGATATTAAGTCTTTGTTAAATCTATTTTCTAGATATTAATACTCGTTTAAATCGTTATTTTAAAACGACTAAATTATCATCTATATATATAAAACAAGTACCTGACTGACTGAGGTAAAACGCACGCACAGCCTGCGCTATACAGCAGCTGATGGTAGAAACGTGAAATTTGGACAGATGTTTTTTTTTCATAATCTGGACATCCACTAATAAGGGATTTTAAGAAAATTGAACCCTAAAGGGATAAAATGGGGGCTGAAAGTTTGTATGGTTTTTTTTTTAATCGGCACCGATTTTTATAATATTTTGAAATCAGACTCCTAAAAATATTTCATTGAACACATGTTTCATAGTTTTTTAGAATTCACCCCGTAAGGGTTCAAATAAGCGGGCGAAGCTGCGCGCGCCCCACTAGTATTAAATAACCGTTTACAAATATCGTTCTATTATAAGGTATTAATTACATAATGTTTTCATAATATAATGTAGGTTGACAATTATTGCAGATATTTTATTTATTAATCAAGAAAATATGGAAAATTACCTCGTTATAAACTCTCAATCTCTCTTCTTCGTCCTCAGAGAAAAATATATAATATTAAACATTAAATTTAATTATACTTATCAAACATTAATTATACTTACGTTTTGCATTAGAAAATAATTGAAAAATAAAAATCAAATCAGATTCACGCTGTATCCCGCCACGCAGTAGGGTAGGCAGAGGGAACCTAGTGTTAAGACACTCCGTTCCCCACTCTCTGTCGAGTCATTCACTATGTCGAGACACTCATTCTGGAGGCATTGCGTGTTGAATGGGCAGAACTCAACGCCGCGCTTTGCTTCGACAACCAGAACGAAGAGATGGAAATATAAATTTAAGTGAATATTTCATCTTCTCGAGTAGAGAGTGAGGTAGAGACCCCCACTTCTTCTTCTTCTTTATATTTTTGTTTTACAACAATGAACTTTTTTGTAACACTGTAAGTGATAACCGTTGCATTGTGTTACTATTAAGAAAATGTTACTGTATATAAAATTAATTTTTTGGCGAAACAACAATATAATTTTACACTTCAGACTCATTATTAAATTCCACACACATTTTCGCACAAAAAACAGATCTTCATTTTTGTCATGTTAATGTTGCACTGTTATTGCATTTAGAAACCAATACATCTACGAAAATAAAATTATTGCATTTTGTTTGCTTTGTATACCGCCACAAAATGTTTATCTATAGTAAAAAGTAGACAACTAATTGATATTTGTCGACTCCTGGTCATAAACCTTAAATAGCGTTTATTATTCGGCATTACTGTCGAAATTTTCTTAGAATTTATTTTTGATAAATTAATTTTATTTATTATAATTCTATCAAATATATTTCTTTCAATGCAAATTCTTAAAAGTAGCGTGAGAAAAAAAAGATTGCGGCAACCGTTATCAAAAAAAAAACGAAAAAAAAATCAAACGAGCAGAGGACAAAGAGAGAGAGAGTATATTGAAATGTTATTTTCCATATTTTCTTAATTAATAAAAAAACATACGCAATAATTGTCGCCCTTCATTATCTTAAGGAAACATGATGTAATTAATACCTTATAATAGATTGATATTTGTAAGCATTTATTTAATTAGATAATTTAGTCGTTTTAAAATGATAATTTAAATTAGTATTAGTATTTAGAAAACAGATTTAGCAAAGACTTAACATCATGGGTTCATTATTTCACTTGAAAAATAAGGATGATTTCATATTTAAATAGTTTTTTGTATGTTCTTAATATGATTATAATCATCATTTAACAGGTAAATAGCTAGAATAAACATTAATTTTAAGATTGACCTTCTATTATATAATATTTTACTTTAAAACATAAGGCAAATCGCGTATTTCATCGTCTATTCTCAGTCAAACGGAATCAGAATAAAATATTTCAAATGATGGCAACCTTTGCTTGCGGCAGCCATTTCCAGGCAACCATGTGTTTTAGTGATGACAAAAAAATAAGCTTTAATTTGATATATAATTTATTAAAAAAACACATGAGTGCAAATATTCACATTAAGTAACCTCTTTACACCAGGCAAACCCTGGACTTGCGGCAGACTGAGAGCTGGCAACCATTGTTTTTCCAATTCCTTATGCGATTTTCTTTCAAATGATGTGCGATTCACATAAAAACATATGAGTGCAATTTTCTCCAAAAACGAGTTACGAAAAACATTAATAAAAGGTAATTGCGGCAGGATTCTTTTAGGCAACCCTAGTGTAATCTATTCTGCTATCATATATCATTCTTAAATATAAGTTTCATTAGAAAATCAGATCCCTACAGTTTTAAGCGATGGGATCTCCACCTATAGAGGGAAAGTACTTACTACTTTATAAACAAAAAAGTTGTTGATACCGTAAGAAACACGTTTTACGCCGGAACTTACGTAATAGCTAGATGCAATCGACTTCCCCATACTTGTCGTACTATTTTATGTTATTTCTATTGAATGTCGTAATTTCGTGCTTAGACAACTTTATATACAATATATATTTATTTATTTAAATCACAAGAAAATAAAAAGAAACAAGAAATGTAAATTAATTGTCACATAGTTAAGTGATATGAATAAATAAATAATATCATTTTAATTTTCACCTGATGACCACATTTTTTTATAAATCGAGCAATATTTTAGTATGTTACAACTACGACGAAATTCTACATATGCTAATAGTTATAGCAAACATATGAGAAAATACTCTTTTTTTTTGTATAATTTTTGGGGTTCCGTATCTCAAAAGGAAAAAACCGAACCCTATTAGGATAACTTTTTTGTCCGTCTGTCCTTCAACATTGAGATATCAAGCTAAAATACATGTTCAGATCTGCAGTCCATTGGAGCACAGGAAAAAAATCAAGTTTTTAAGTCAACACAATAAAAAAAAGATTTATACATAACAAGCATTCGTTTTTGTATGAAATAAGCAACGTAATCAAACTCTATAGGGTACTTCCCGTGGCAATACAGTAAGCAACACAGTGTAGTAATGTTAGCACCTTGCTCTCCAATTCTCTTTTAACTCCAAGACGTAGATGGTCAATGCTAAAATTTTTCATTTTTTTTAGCATAGCGGAAAATTTTTGATAACTTATATAATTAATCATTACCCCGAGTGGTGATCAAACCTACATCCATTCCGTACACTGTACTACTTGCATTACTTTTTTTTTTCATTTTATGTAATATAAGCTAAAAAAGGATTTTTTAATATATATATATTTTTTAGCTTCTACGCTGTATCCCGCACACAGCAGGATAGGCAGAGGGAACCTAGTGTTAAGACACTCCGTTCCCCACTTTCCGCCCGAGTTTTGGAGGCATTGCGTGTTGAGTGGCGGAACTCTACGCCGCGCTTTGCCTCGACACCAGAGCGAAGAAATGAAAATATAAATATAAATAAATATTTCATTTCGTCGAGTGAGGATCGAACCCACAATCAGTCGATTTTACAGTCACATATTGTGCCTCTGCGCCACGACTGGCGTCATAATATTATTTATTTATTCATTTAATATATTATTTAAACGTTTCTTAGTAAAATATGTCATGTACTTCTTTTTCCTTTTATGGTTAGAGCATTCAATATTAGATACTACGTCAACTACACGCTTTCAATTTCCCACGTTTATTATTGCTAGTTTATAGGAAATAAGGAAATCCTTCTGTACGGCTGTTTTTTTTGTTTTTGTTGAGAATTACTCATTTGCTTTGGTATACATAATCTTAATAGATATGTGTTGTTTTTGGACATCTTCTCACGTAGAATATATATATTTACCAGCTTTTGTTTTTGTGGTAAAAAGTAACCGACACTCTCCAAAAAACAATAATCACTTTATTTTATTTTTTTGCGAACTAAGACTATGAATTTTATATTACACTTCTTAAAACTAAATTTTATCTAATTTCTAATATAAATTGTTAAACTTTATCTTAGTTTTTTAAGGGTGGATTATCAAAAATAAAAACTTATTCAAAGAATTCAATTTAAGATTCAAGGTGAAGCGGTTTGAGGTACAATCTTGCAATATTATGTATATAGAGCTTACAAAGATAAATTATTTAACTCTTATAATATTTTTTTAATTTAAAAAATAACATACTAGGTACCTTTTAAGAACTTTAAGGCAAAAAATAGAAAAGAAACTGCAGACCATTTATATACCATAAAATAAATTGTCAATAAAATACCACAAATTTTAGTATGGGTCAGTAATATAAGATAATAGTGTACTACTTTAAGAAAACGAGTTATTATCATGACCTAAAACAATTAAAGTTACTAATCTTGAATTGCAAATGAAACATTGTAAGTTAATCTAACATAATATATCTACTTAAGTTTCACAAAAGAATTTGAAATATAAATATTTTTATATGAACCAAAATATTAAAAAATATAAAATATAGAGAATAAATATTAAAAAATAATATGACAAACTTACCTTAAAACTAAAATAAAACTTTTTATCTATCACTCATATTTAACATCTCTACTAAAGACCACTCACATTCACATTTAACAAATTCAAATAAAGCGTATTATATAAGTTATTTTAAGTTATTAAAAGAATGAATTCACATTTTATTTCACGTGTGTATCGTCGTATGTTTGTTTATAAACATAGTTTGTTAAACCGCTGCGTGCCGGAGTCGATGTGAGACTGCCGTAGAATTGGGTAGTATTACTAACTCCAAGTACAGTACCCGTTCAGTACGTCAGCCCAAGCAATTATACCCTTCATTAATAGATCATTCTTTAGAGAGAACGATATTAGATATGTGGTCGATAAATATTATTTTTTAGCTTTTTATATTTTCGACGAAATGTACTGTCATTTATATGGTAAAAATATTAATACTATTTGTATATTTAGAATTTTATTATTTGACGACAAAATCCTTTAAAGAAATATTTTTTTATATGATTTTTAAGATTCACTACCTGAAGAGGAAAAAACGGAGTTTAGGATCATTTTTGTTGCTCGTCAATTAAGACAATTTATCTCAAGCTGAAATTTATACCTATGACAATTTGCAGTACAAAATAAATAAAAAAGTTCGAAAAATGGAAACTATATAAAAAACAATTACGAAATGCAATAATAATAATAATAAGTGCAGTTCATTTCATATAAAATTAGCACACATGCCCGTAAACTTAAGTTTATCAATTATGTTCACCGCGTATTCACAACCTATAGAGTAATTCCCGTAAGCCTACAATTATGAAATTTGGCGAAAATCCGAAAAATGGATATTAATAATTATATTAATATTACAGATAATCTTTATTATTATAGTTCATTTTATACAAAATAAACTCTAGCATATTTAGTTTGTCGACTTTTAGAAGTTTTACTTCCCGTTGACCTACATTCCTGAAATTTGATTGAAATTGTTACGGAACCCGCGATGGGCAAGACCAATTCGCGCTTGACTGGTTTTTATATTACATCTACAATTAATTAGAACAATAGATTCACTCATCACACACTTACATATCGTCACATTTCATACACTTATATATCGTCAAATACAATTGCCTAGTTGTTAACAATGGTTTAAAACATATTATATAACAACGTTAATTGCATCGAAATAATTGCCCAGTTATTTCAAATATTTTTTTTATTTTTCTCATTTTTAGGGATCCGTACATTTAAAGGAAAAAAGTTACCCTTATAGGATTACTTTATTGTCCGTCTGCCTACCCGTCTGTCCGTCAAGAGCCTTTATCTCAGGAACGCTTGAAGATATCGTTGAAATTCAAACTATATACTCAGATCTACGGTTCCTTGATTTCCTGGAAAAACGTATTTCTACATTCTACACATCTAAAAAAAGATGCAATATAAAGGGCCATACCCTTTATATCGCAAAAAACGTGTATATCGACACTATAAAGGCAATTAAAATTAATGAGTATCTCCGGTAGATCTACAATTATGAAAGCTAGCATAGAGAGAATAGAGAATAGAAGATAGCTACAGGTAGTAATAGTTTAGAAAAAATGAAACCATACATTTGTGGTTAAATCTTAAAAAATAATAGCTTTAAAAGGGGGGCCAAATTTGATAGTATAGCCGCTAGTTTAAGTGAAGTATCAGATGAAAGGACTATGGCTAAGGTAAGCTTGAATATCAGAAAAAACTCGAGATCCGATTCGCGCTTGTCTGGTTTTTTTTATCTTTCAGCGTCGACTGTTAACGCGACGACCATTTTCGTTTCCCTGCTCTAGTAAAAGAAGTTTCGCCAGTGAACGCACAATATCTAACACTCATATTAGGGAGAAAAAATGGAGAACATTATAGCTTGACACTAGATTGTTTCTGTCTATCCCTGCATAAGCGTAAAGATGAAAAAAATATTTAAATATATTTATATTATCTCAAAAAATCTTGCAAACAACCAGTTACGTTCCAACAAAAACTTACGTAAAATAAAATAAAACAAAAAACAAATAAAATATCTATCTATACAATACATAAAAACACCTATATTCATTTAAATACAAATAATTATGTAGATATATTATAATTGAGCAAGATGATGAGCGCCATAAACAAAAACGCTCACGGGAATTCCCATTCTAGGTAAATTTGCGCGTAAGCGTTGTTGAAATACCTTTCGGATATGAATAAATCACACAATTCGTTGTATGTTGTCATATGTTGTTATTTATTTAAAGTGAATTACGTACCTAGTCAGCTATTGTACGTTTTGTTTGTTTATGCTTATCAAGATGTACTTGCTCATACTATAAATAATGTTAGAACCACGTGGGTGAAGAACGTATGTTCATTTCATTTCGTTTCGTATAAGTATTACGGTGCATGTTTAAATGCCTTTTAATTATATGTAATGTATATAATTGTTATGACATAAATTTAAATAGCGTTATCTAATACACAAGAAGCCATCGTGGCAAAGTGTCTGACTGTAAACGCGACGGTTATAGGTTTGATTCCTACTCGGAGTAATGAATTATAATTATTTCCTTTGTCTGGTAACAAGACAAGGCGCAGCGTTGAGTTTCACACTCAACATGCAATATCAGAAAATGGGAACGGAGTATCTTACAACTAGGTACCCTCTGCCTACTCTGTTATATGAGTGTAGCTAAATAATGTTGATACAAATTCAAAGAGAAGGATTATTGAATGATTTTTACTTTTTGATCATTTAGGGTCATCATGAACTTAGTTACGAATTGTAATGTCATGTCATATGTATTTTAAATAATTTTTTTTCTTTAGAGGAATTAGACCCGCAAATGACTTCATAACAGATTATTAGCACTGAATAATTAAAACAACATTTCCCTATCTTTCTGTTCGGAGTCACTGTTTTATGAATATTGGAAAGCTGCATTTTTTCTCTGGAAAACAAATATATTTAAATCATAAAAGTTATTCCGATAGAGTATTGAACCTTCATCCATTTCATATAGCCGAATATTTTCCATTTTTTTAATAACCTAAGACAAAACAAAATAATAAATTTAACAATAAAATATTCAGTATTTTCTGTACTTTTTGAAACTAGGCTAAAACCATACAAGGTCTAACAATAACTTACCTGTCAAGTGTATGAATGGAGCTTAAACATAGAATATTCATAGCTTGTTAAAGTATATAAAACATTCTTAGCTGCCGGTAACCTCATTGTAATAAATTGACGTCTTTACTTAGAAATAGAATAAGTAATAATAATAGGATGAAATACTTATATTAATCACAATTTTCTTAAAATAGTAGTAGACGATATCATGTCTAACAATTTTTATAACAATGCAGGCATGTATAGTTTTTCCATTACTTTTTAGTAGTTACACATAGCTTATATCTCTCTCTCTCTCTTTATCTCTTATCTCATATCTCATTACGGCAATTATCATTGATGGCGCATTTGCCAGATTGAAACTGAAAACTGCGAATTGGTATCGTTCTATACATACCAGGGAGGTGATATAATCCAAAAAGAGAAGCGATAAATGATAATTACAAGAACTGCTATGAGAAGAAAAAAATATAGAAGATCCATAATATTACAAAAGCTGTAAAGACCCGGCTGGTAAGAATATTTATTCTCCCCAAAAAAAGAATTCAAAAAAGTTTGAACCACATTTGTGCTACTCCTATTGATACCGCATTAGATCAGTAAACCGCACAGTTTTTATTCGCGGCGTTCATCGCATTTTGACCTTTTTTGTAATAAAACTTTAAAATGTATCGAATCACTTCGTCAAATACGTCGCTTGCTTTTTTTACTTTATCACTTTTTTTCACTTTGCTTGCTTGGAAAATAATAAAAAAAAGGCGGGAACTAGTTATTTCTTATTTATTGCAAATTTGTGAAAAAAAACTAAGGTCGCCTTGGGATATTAAGCTGTATAGTAGCCTAAAGTATTATGCTAATGAAATTAATAAGTAATAAAGTATTATACTTTATGAGATTTTCCTTTCTGACAATTCCCAGAATTTTATCCATAGCACATCGAAGTGAGAGAGAGAAGTGAGTTTGTGCAAGAGACAACAAATCCTGAGCCGAAAAAGAAATTGATCTAAAGTGCCACACTGGATGGCTAATTTAGCACAAGAATCTGCAGAGTCATTCTCACTGATTCCAGAATGCCCTGGATTCCATGTCAAAGTAACATCCAAATCCTTTAGATAACTTGAGTACATAATCTTGTATTTTGGTATCCAGCAAGCTGCATCGTCACAGCTTTCCTTTGAAAGCTTCCAAGCCTTTGGAAAGATGAGAACATATTTTGGCCAATTTTTATTTACCATAGATTGAACTTTGAAAAATTAAAGTTAGCGTCAGCAGGTCCCTTGAATAGTGCCAGTTGAACACAAATCACTCCGCCAATTTCAAGTGATACTATATATTGATTGATTGATTTATTTATTTATGGCGTTACTACTACATATTCAAAACGTGTAGTACTCTGTGGTAGACATTGACATTTAACTTACAGAAAACAGTTTGTCAGTGACAAATGACAATGACAGTAAAAATAACCTAAATTATAAGTCAAAAAATAGGTTCTCCGATGAAAACAAGAACTTAATAAAGGAATATAGTAATAAATATAATGACTACAGAAGTTGAAAATCGGCACCGAGACTGTACAGCCTGCAGAATGGTCGGCTCGGTCGGCTTAGTGGGTATAGGAGCTTACTTAGCAAATGCTGCATTTAAAAACAAAACTCTGCCCGGAAAAATATTTGTAGGGACTATTTCATTCAGTAAGTTAAAATTAAATAATAAATAAATATATAACATAATAAATATAATAGAATGAGTATTACCTACATATTACCTAAAATCTCCATTATAGAATGAAACTGAACTAAGGTCAAAACACTATAATATAATCTTTTCCTGGTGTTTCATCATTTCACCTACCTGAATAAAACTAATATACTATTTTTAATATAATTTAAATAATGAAATAAAAGAATAAAATATTAAAAATATTAGGTGCTATATAAAAACTTATTGTAATATTGAATATAAAATCAGCTTTATGTAGCAGAAGACACTCCGTTCCCGAATTTCCGCCGAATTCTGAGGGCATTGCGTGTTGAATGGCAGAACTCAACACAATTCTTTGCCTCGGCATCAGAGTGAAGAAATGAAAATATAAAAAAATAGCTTCATGGTGTAGCCCGCACACAGCAGAGTAGACAGAGGGAACCTAGTGTTAAGACACTCCGTTCCCGACTTTCTGCCGAATTCTGGAGGCATTGCGTAGTGAGTGGCAGAACTCAACGCCACACTTTGCCTCGACACTAGGGCAAAGAAATGGAAATATAAATTTAAATAAATATTTCATTCACTCGAGATGGAATAGATCCCACAACCAATCATGTTTATGGCACACTTTGTTCCCCTGCATTATGACTGATCTCTATCCTCAATCTTTAAATATAGTCTAAATCATTTTAATTGTAAAATAAATATACTTTTTTGTTTCAGCATTTGTTACACTAGGAGTTCAAAGGTACAAAAATCAGTTTCCATTTAATCGGAAAGAAAAATCAAACATGTAATTATTATGTTTAAGTACATAACTATTGTTGTATTTATTATGTAAGTTATTAAATTAGTTATTAAAATTTATGTAAAATGTATAAATGTTGTTTTTTATTGCAATTTGATCCTTCAAATTAACTCAAATTTTTTGAGAAAATGGTATTTCTCGAGATTATTTATACCTTCCCAATTTATCCCGCATTTAGCAATATAGGCAAAAAATCTAAAGTCAAAACACTATTCTCTAAAATCTCTAATTGAATATCATAAGTTAGCACACAGCTGGCATATGGGAATGCTATTGGTGCACTAAGAACAGATCAGAGAAGAATACAAATAATTCCTTATTACTTACTAGTTTACCCAGTTTAGTATATTTATTTATTCAAAATTGCCTCAGAAATTGTTATTCAGTGGTCAATCAAAATAATAATAAAAAAAAAGGTTACAACTATACTTTATAGTTACAGCACATACACTTTTTTTTTGTTTTACGCTGTATTACGCCTATAACACACATATGTACGCAGGGAAAGCAGAGGGAACAAGGAAACCAAGTGTTAAGACACTCCATTTTCCACTCTCCGCCGAATTCTTGAGGTATTGCATGTTGAGTAGCGGATCTTGTTATCAGAACAAATAAAAATAACAAATATCTAATTCCCCTGAGTGGCAATCAACCCAAAATCGTCGCGTTAACAACCTCAGGCTTATGCCCTGTGTAAAGACAGCCTCGCGGACAGATGGACAGATATAAACGTAAGATATTTCTTCATAATACTATATATATAATGTCAGATTATACGTACCAATTTATTTAGAAAAAGAAAAGAAAAAATATGAATGTCGACAGCATGCTTTTTTATAATAATAAAAAAAAGATATATAATAATACATCTTATTAAAAATAAATCAAATCAGTTTCACGTTGTATCCCGCACACAGCAGGGTTGAGCAGGACAGCAAGAAGACACTCTGATGCCCACTTTCCGCCAAATTCTGGACTACATCTTATTAAATTGTTCATATTGTATATTTAAATTACCAAATTTAAAGTGAAATATTGTTACAGTGTCATTTAATAATACATGGGTACATCACAAATTTGCTGTAAATAATTCAGTTTTAAATAATTTTAGAGGCGCCCTCTATTAAATAACTAACCAACTTGTTACTCTATTTAATATTAGATTAAAGTTCAAGCAACTTTTCAGAGATGACACTTCACAGATAAAAAAATAAACAATGATTTTTAATTTCACAGTAGAATTGTTATACCGAAATTAAAAATATTATTTTAAAGTATTTCATGAAAACTTAATATGTACAATATTTGTATTAGTAACAAAATTTTCCTCCACGAGACACAAAGACATAAATCTGTGGACATCAATTGCAATAAGCAAAATTGATGGAACACGTTTTACTTAATAAAAGTCTTAGCGACTTTAAATAATATAAACGAGCACCCAATCATTCACTACCACTGCCATCTAAAACGACAATTTACTCTTTACGTTACTAATTAGGATCGTAATATATTAAACATTTTGTTGAATTTAAGTTTTTAATTATGTTCTCTATAACAAAACAATAAAAAAAATATACATTCTATGATGTACCTAAAATATATTTTCATCTTTCTATTGCAAACGTTTTGTGAGAAGGATATTTGTATGTTTTTAGCAATGTGAAATCAAAACTATCCTGTATGATTACGTTAGTGCTATACTACACTGATCATTCCACGGGTGATGGATGCAGCATGACAAATGAGAGATGACGGGCGACATTTTATAGGTACAAGGTGGTGGTACCATCCTTCTGTCATCGCTAATCTTGGTCTAACAATGGGAGCTGCTGACACCAACACAAAATTTCAATCCATAGTAAATGATGTTTTTTCAAATCACATCCTCATCTTTACAAATGCATTAAAGCTTTCAAAGGATGTGATGGTGCAGCCAGCTGGATACCAAAATTCTAAATTATTTTACAATTTAAGTATCCCCCCCAATTATCTGTATTTACTGCAGAGGCGGTTGTTTTGTTAAAAAGCAATCCGGTTCACAGACTCCCATGATTTTAGACATACTGTCAATTGAACGGACTCTTTAAGCTGCAGATTGGCTATAAAGGGAAATTCATTATATAGTAAATTAAGGTCTTCAATTATTTTAAGGATTCGTGAACAACTGTATTCATGTCATCTAAAGGGTTTGGATGTTATTTTGGCATGGATTCCAGGTCATCCTGGAATAAGTGTGTGAATGTGGCCTAGATGACGGTTCCCCCACCTCACATCCTTTTCACTTGTCTTAAGCTAACCCGTCCCTTATACGATGTACTTCCCCATAAAGTTCCCCGTCTCCTTAATATTCAATGTTTGTTAATGTTTGTTTTTAATCCATTATGTATTTTTTTATGTAAATATATTAGATATCTAATATATTACACAGTAATAAATTATAAGCTAACAACACCTTTGTGTTATATATTTTTTTATTACTAACCTTCTGTCTTACGTATATCAATGTATATATTGATTTTTATTTTTTTATAGGTGAGCCTTCACCACAATTTTTATTTTTTTTTTCAATAAAGAACCATACCAAGATGGAGGTACACATATTGAATTAGCAATCCGCACCATCCGCGTACTTTTTTATCTTGTTTTAGGTACGTCGTTTTATTTACATCAGTGATCATGTTTCCTACGATCATTGAATTTGTACTCTTCAATAGATGTAGCGTCAAATGGAAATAATCGATTAATTTTTATTATAGATACTTGATCAAGTAATAGTATTAACTTTTGTCTTTATGTTTTTTTTTATGATGTTTGTTATATTATAAAACATATATGTATAGAAAATAATATATTTTATGTGATCATTCCATACTTGTATTTTAAAATTATAACAAATCTACTACATATATAATCTCTATCTCTATATATAATAAGACAGTAAAAATATTTTGTCTTTACACTTAGTAATTTTGACTGAAATGAATAGAGGAACACTTAAAAAAAAATTATAGAAAGCAAAATTTTTTTTTTTTTAATTTCTTGTCTGTCTGTCTGTCGGTCAATATGTATGGTCACGCTAATCTCCGAAAGTACTGAACCGATTTACTTAAAAGTTGCTATGTTTTACCTAATTGCTTTGTTTTACCTCAACTTAACAATTAAAATTTGTTTCATCAAAATCGACTAATTAATAAAAAAAGTTTGCCTGCGAATGTTATATAGCAATCGCGCTTGTAAGATTCTTGGCTAAAGAATGACATTCAAAACGTCTTGGTCATCTGTAATATTTATATAAATGAATATTACAGATAAAAGTAATAAAACATCATATTAGAAATCATTATAGTTGTCAATCAATTCTGTTTATTAAATCAATAATCATGTAGTTTAAGCAGGGAAGCCGCGGGCGGGCCGCTACTATTTAAATAAAGCCGCTTACAAAGAAAATTATTTTTTAGATAAGAACGCCTTGACGACGGCAAATTTCAAATGTCAAAATAATTATAAAAATATATCTGCCATAAAAAATGAGAGATGAGGAAGTACTCTTTGCCAGTTTTTCTAAGATCAAAGTTTTTTATAAATTGTAGTTAAAAATGTAAAACTGTGATGTTTCTGTAATCTATACCTATACTTAAAATAATGAATAAAATATATACCAATACACAGACTACTGTTTACTTGATATATTTACCGATAATAATATACTGTATTTTAATTATCTGTAGTATGTCACAGTAAGTATGCTATGGCAACATTGTTCCTTAATAGGCAGCCATATTTTAACTTAAATTGTATAAAAGGCGGTAGACATTTCTTTAAGGTTCCAGCCCGGTGACGCTGTCATGACCAATCCAGGTCAGCAGCATTAAGTCAATTCGAAGAAAAAAATTTTTTTAAGGTAATTTGCCACATTGGGCTGGAACAGTGGAGCCCCTTAAGCCTACTCCTGTGGTCGCAAGTCCCAGGCGCTGCACCAAGCTCATCAGTATTTATGTATTTTATTATTTTAAAATGTAATTAAATAAAGTAATTTATATGAACTGCAGTTTTCTTCATCATCATCCAATACAGAAGATAACACGTCTAACTATATGTTTAACAATACACACTTTCATATAACAACACGTATTATACAGGTCAATTGAATCACTAGTATATAAAAAAATATATATTTTTCATCAAGGTTATTGTTCCATGGAAAAAATATATAGGCTTCAATTTATACATTACGAAATCGCTATAAATAAATAAATTGTTATTTAAATAAACTTTAATCGTAACATAATTTTTTTCATAAATATTTATTATACAATCTTGTCCCCGCTGTTACTTTATTAGGTGTATGTAAATACGACAGCATTGATGCATGAATAACGATCCGGGCGCCATTCTTCCAGAAGTTAGTTTTCTACCTCCTATTACTGAAAATCGTTATAGATGATAAAAAATCTCTTAATATAAATATGCAACGCTATCCACCGAATAACAAACTGTATGTATATTATAAATTAAATTTATATTCCTTCAAAAAAAAAAAATACATTACAAAATATTATTTGAATTATAAATAGATCCAAAAGAGAAGTGTAAACTTTAGTGGGATACCAGTTTGTCTCTACTCTAACTTAATTTATGCTTAAAATTATTCCTGAAATCTTTGCTTAATATGTATAAACGTTATGTTATATAACATTTTAATGAGGCCGATGATAAAGAAGTCGTGACGCAGGGCACAAACATGATACTGTAAACGCGACAGGTTGTGGGTTTGATTCCCACTCGAGAAAATGAAATATTTAATATTTTAATTTATTCGCTCCGATCGAGACAAGGGGGCCGTTCAAGTATTACGTAAGCAGTTTTTTTGCTATTATTGACCCCCCTCCCCTCCCCTATGTCATCAAAAATAAGCAATCCTCTTAAAAATATTTAATTGAAAACGTCAAAAATAAGCAAACCCAAGACCCCCCCGCCCCCCTACAGTGCTTACGTAATACTTGAACGGCCCCAAGGCGCGGCGTTAAGGTCAGGAACTCAACACACAATGCCTCCAAAATCGGCAGAAAGTGAGGAGCGGAGTATTTTAACACTAGACTCACTCTGCCTATCCTGCTACATGCGGGATGCAGCTAAACCTGAAAAAAAAATTAAATATTTATTTTAAATCCTTTCTACTAAAACGTTAAACATATGGATATAGGTATTACTGATATTATGCGCATTACCTAATAAAATGTAAGGGCGAGTAAACAGAGCTCGATGGGGTGCTCGTGCTTGCAAATTGTTTACTGAACCAAATATTTGCGTTCCGAAAAAAGTTTAAGACCGTTTCTATATAGTCCTTATGCACTAAATAATATTATATTTGGGTCTCATATTCCATTATTTAAAATTTAAGTTGATTTCTTCGCGAATCTTCCTCCATTGTGTCAAATTTTAAACGTCTTATCGATGATTGTCGGTGACGACCTAGTAAAAATATAAACATTGAGAAATCAGATTAGTCAGTATTAAAATTTTATTGAAACTCAACACGCAATCCCTCCAGAATTCGGCAGAGCGTCTTAACACTAGGTTTCCTCTGCCTACCCTGCTATCTAAATCTGAAAAAAAATGTAGGCCCGAGTAGAATTCGAATCGTCAATCATCGTGGTGCAATTGAGGCGTGTTTTTCTTTACATGTTAAGGTTATGGGATCGATCCGTACATAGGAAGTTATTTCTCTAATAATCGAGAACAAGTGAAAAACGGAGTGTTTTTGTTTTCCCCACCCACCCAGCTATGTGAGGAAAAAGTGTAAATTAAAAAGAAAATTATAAAATGAATTGTTTATTTATTTGCTTTTTATTATAAGCATATTTGTTGCGCCTTAAAGTAAATTGCAAAGTAGACAGAGCTTCTGAATAGAGCTTAATTAGAATCAATTGAAACGTCACTATCATGAGGAAAAAACATTTTTATATATCGTTGTTATGTGATAATAATGTGTTTCTGTGAATCGCTTTGTAAAATGAAAAAAATAAATAAAATGTCATTATTTTTTTAATAATATTATGCTAAATGTGTTTAAATCCGTTGATTTGTAATATATTAAAATATAAATATCCTTATTAAAACAATAATTTATATACCATCTATTTGATTTAGAGGCCAGTCGTGGCGCAGGGGCACAAAGTGTGACTGTAAAACCGACTAGTTGTGGGTTCGACAATCCCCACTCGAGGAGATGAAATATTTACTTAAATTTATATTTCCATGTCGAGACGACTCGCGGCGTTGAGTTCTGCCACTCAACACGCAATGCCTCCAGAATTTGGCAAAAAGTCGGAAACGGAGTGTCTTAACACTATGTTCCCTTTGCCAACCATGCTGTGTGTGGGATACAGCGTGAAGCTCATTTTATTTTATTTTATCTATTTGATTGCGACATAAAGTAAGAAAATAACGATATTTACAACAAAGGAAAATCTTAGATCAAGCTGTTGATATCTAGTTTTTATGGACACTCAACCCTAAGCGTCACAAGTCTTCCAGTATTACTAAATGAATGGTTATATTACACGATTGCGTCGCAATAAAGTCAACATCGACACAGATCGCGACTTGGATAAACAAGGCAAGTGTAATGATAAGACGAGCGCCGCGCCGCACAGTCGTGCCTTCCGCCCGCCCGCCCTAAACGTGTCTGGAAACTACTTATCACTATACTGTATATATCGAAAACAGAAATCTAATTATTTATTATAATGGGTAAGTTTTTATTTATATAAATTAAATAAATATTCTTCAAGTTTTCAACAACCATATGGCAGCGTTTCTATGAATAAGCAAGATGTAACTTCACGAATTTTGTATATAAAAAGTTTATTTGTCCATCTTTATATTTTTAATGTAATTACACGTGCTATTAAAGTATCATTGTACTTCTATAGAATCGCGTCACTAGATTTATGTATATTTTGTTTGCTAATCAATCTGTATAATCTATTTAATTGTTTTTAATAAAGTTTAATATTTCAAAATTATTCTATTTATGTTGAAACTCAACATATGAACGTAAAAACACAACAATACGGTATCGTCAACATCGGATCGATGTTACATTATTCTATGTAAGTAATTTTGTTATCTACAGATAAGCTGTGGGCAGGACCGAGTCAACTCGATGGGGCACCTTGGGACGGACGTGAGTACGGTATAATGGGAGAGTTTCGCGAAAATTGGAACGTCAAATCTGATTTAGATACAAAAGCTGTAAGTAATGAGCCTTTTTCTGCTCGGAAAGCTGTGCTGCCTCCGCAAGCACGTTCAGGATATGACCATGATACTCTAATGAATCAAAACGAGCTGTTGCCGCAAGCTCGAACCGGCTTAGATGTTTCGTGGGATGGCAGCAGCAACGCCTGGAGTGCAGCTTTAGGTGCAATGGGAGGTGCTGGGACAGTGCTAATCATAGCTGCTTTCCTGTTTTTATTCAAGAGACCGAAGAAATTAGAAAGTCCTATGCTAGCGCCCATGGATATCGGACAAAATGTAAGTATATTATTTAATTGCAGAAAATGTACGTTTGTTTTTAAAATTACAAAATATTCTTTAGTGGCTCTAAGTAACTTTAGAGAACATGCTATTTTTTTTTTAATTTGTATTCAACGTACGTTTTGGCTTAAATTATTAATTTAAACTCTTCAAAAGACTATATTGCAAGATACTTCAAATTTAAATGTATATTGTATTATACTATGTATACATAATCGAACGAGAAAGAGAGTGGTAGACGAAGTATTATATTTAGAGATTATTAAGTTTCTTTTTAAAATCATAAATATAAGAACTTAAGAAGTAAAATTAGCCTAGAAAGATTGTTTTGTAGGTATTCTTAAACATAGAGTAGGTCCAATTATTTACGGCTGGCAATCCCTGAGGCCTAGAATATGCTCTAACTCTACTATAGGCAATGTACATAAATGTAACAAAAATTAATTTCCTACTAAAAATCCTAAAAAATATTCATAAACATGGATATTGATCCTATATGTTTTATTTTGTAAATGTAAAATATACACGTGACTGTATTTTAATTATTGTCTTTTTTATGTAATTTAAAAAAAATCTAATCAAATCAGATTCACGTTATATTCCGCACACAGCAAGGTAGGCAGAGGGAAACTAGTGTTAAACAGTCCTTTCCCCACTTTCTGCCGATTTTTTCGAGGCATTACGTGTTTAGTGGCGAAACTCAACGCGGGGCTTTAGCCTTGGTGCCTGAGCGAAGAAATAAAAATATTAATGAATAATAATTCAATCCCTCGAGTGCGTTAGAACCCACAACCATTGCGTTACAGTTACACTCTTGTGCCTCTGCGCCACGACGGCCTTAAAAAGATACTAAAAAAACATTATTATATATGTATAATTATGTATGGTTCTCAAAAAATAATTTAGAAAGCTTAACTTTTTTTACCTATTTTATCACGGTTGACAGAAGACTTCTTACCATTAGATTAGTTTTCACTACATACTACTGTGCAAATTATAAAATTTTGTGACAGTCGGAAAAAAAGCATTTTTTTAATGATATTACTTACGTCATGTAATAACTTCCATTAAAAATAAGTGTAAGTTTTCTATTTGTAATAAAAACTTTTTGAAAATTAAATAGATTTTGACATTTTTTGTAAGTGTAAAAAGTCCTATTATGTAAACTTTCCCAAAGCAAACATCAAACTTTTACAAATGTACTCTCGAGAAAGTTACCTCTGTAACTTTTCGAAGTTGATCGTCTCACAGCTAGGAGAGCGTTGAAAATGTTTAGAAAAACCTTGAAGGTGTAAATTTAGTTAAAAACAGAATCACAATCGAAGTCTCAAAAGTTAAACTGAAGTATCGATGAAAACACGTTTTTATGTTGCACTTCATATGTTCATTCTTCTATCTCTCCATATCGCATTTAAAAAAAAACTACTTTGCAGTTAAATAAATACAAATAAATAAATCATCTTCACGTTGTATCCCGTACACAACAGGGTAGGCAAAGGGAACCTACTCTTAATACTCTCCTTTCCTCAACTCTAAGTTCTCTGTCCCTTTGTAGTTCAACTTTGCATTTATTATTCGAAAGTCGAGTTTACATGTTTATTGTACTGTAGAAAAAATATTAAAATAGCGTTAGAACATGGTATTACATTTAGCTGAGAAAAATAATGACCAAGCGCAGAACAAAGCCGTGGGGGGCCGCTCCTAAAGGGACGTTAAGGTTTTAACCATAAAATAAGTATATTAGAGTTACTATAACGTATGTTTTCGTAAATTTATAGTAAATACATTTTTTCAACATTTATATATGTAACTATAACGAGTCCTGACGTAGCGCAGGGGTGCAAGCGTGCGACTGCATACGCGACAGGTTGTGACTTCGATTCCCACTCGAGGAAATTAGATAATTAATATTTTAATTTATGTGTATTTTATTTATGAAAAGTGGAGAGCGGAGTGTCTTACCACTAGGCTCCCTCTGCCTACGTTGGAGATGTGGGATAGGTTAGACAGTGTGCAACTGAAAAAATAAATTAAAATTTTGTTGATTTTACGTCCGTAAGGACTTTAATAGGTACACAGTATATTTTTTCATTCCCATACATGTTAATATGTAATTACACTAGATTTTAATCCATTCGGGGCTGTTGTAGCGCTGTGGCACAAGCGTATGATTGTTATCGCCGTTGTGGGTTCGGTGCCCACTCGCAGAATTGAATTATTTAAAATTATAATGTACGCAATTGCTCGAACATTCCAGGGTGAGTAGGGAACGGTGTGTCTAAACACTACTTCCCTCTTAGACAGAAGGAAGCCAGGTCTACGCGTGGTACAAAGTAAAGCTAAAAAAAATAAATAATATGTATTCGTGAAAATACCTAAATGTGTAAATCAGGCTTTTACTTTATTTTTCCACTAAATCTAATATGTCAGTAAATTGAATGACTGCGTCCGCGAGACCTAACCGCCAACAACATGTAATTTTGTCAATAAATTCAATTTGCCACTGTCATAAACATAACTAAGTATTCTCAATTCTATCAAAGTCGCTCTTTGGTATAAATATAATCACTGACATGACCGTTATATGTATATATACATATAGACTGTATATCTAATGTTACATACATAAAATGTACTGTCTAGTCTGTAGGTACTGTAATTGTATAACATGATTAAAACGTCTCACTCTAAGTTTCTTGCAGCGGTTCTTTTTAAGTCTGAGGCAATAAGTTTAGTGACTCGGTGGTTATTTAATTGAAGTTAAAAAAAGAAGCTTGTATCATCTTATTTTTTTATAAAATTAGTTGATTTTGACTATGTAGATATTTTTTCCTACTATAATTAGATAAAACGCGGCGTTAAGCTACACAAGGCAACTTACTTTGGGCGAGGCACACACGAGCTTGGGGCGGAAAGCGAAAATCGAAGTGTCATAAAATTATTTCGGCCTACCCTCTTAGGCGAGAAACAGCTTAAAACCCGAAAATAAAATGTTTACTCCTTCGACAGTTGTACATTTTAATGAAAAACAAACCGAAATAATTGATGGAATTAGTACAACGACAGCAATGGAATTATAATATACAGTAACATTCTGTCCAATTATAGATACAAAATTTCGTTCCATTTCCATTTCCTTGTCAATGAAATCAGTCCATTGTAAATGAAGTCAGAAAAGCTTCCGACCTGATAACTTTTTTTAGTTAAAGAAAACTCGTAATGTGAGTTAAGAAAGTATATTTTTTGTTATAATGGGCACCTATAACATTGTATATATATTTTTTATTTTTTATTAGCTTCACGCTGTTTCACACACAACAGAGTAGACAGAGGGAACCTACGAGATGGGACCTAGAGGGAACGCAGAATTCTGGAGGCATTGCGTATTGAATAGCGGAACTCAACGCTGCGCTTTTTGCCTCTATGAAAATATAAATTTAGATACCGCCGCCAGCCTAGGTTCGGCTAGAATACATTATAGAATACATACCTATAATACATTTATAGAAATTTCTATAAAAAAAATCAAATTAATCTTAAAGTTAGAAGGCTATTTTATGAAATAATTCAGGTGTCTATTTGAAGTGAAAACTACTGCTGTAACTGCAATTTATTTGGCAAAATTAATTTCTTACTTTTAAGATATGTTTTCAGTGAAATCAATTTCTAATAAAAATAATATATAAACATAATATGAGTTATTATAAGAACTTAAATAGATAATATTTAGACATGTTTTTAATACATATTTTCTTCGAATTCTAATATTATAGCTGGGCAAATTATAATTCTTTTGATGGAATAAGACGCTTAATATATATTCAAAACGTATATTTGTATATTTATTATAGTATCATAAATAAACAAACACAATTTAGGTGAATTACTAAAAAAATATGATGTACATAATATAATATATAAAAGTAAATACATTTACGTATTTGTATATTATAAATTCAAAATAATGAATTTGCACGATATATCACAGCTATTAATCTAATTTGATTTTGTATTTCGAGTACAAAAAATAATAAAAACGGAACGCTTATAAAATCACATTATCGTCCGTTTGTCCATCTGTCAAGACCATTTATCTCAAAATCACGTGGAGGTATTAGGGTGAAATTACTTACAAATTATTTGGTTTATAGCCCCTTGAAGCACAGAAAAAATCCAGATTCTAAGTTACCACAATCAAAAGATACGAGAAAGATTTATGTATTAATTTTGCTGCATTTTATTTGAAATTTACCGCGTAATCAAAAACTATAGAGTACTTCCCGTGAACCTACAGTTAAATGAAATTTGGTACAAAGTGAGATTTTACAATATAAATTAAGGATGAAATCGGAAAAGTAAAAATTTATAGGTATTGAAAATTTATAGGAAAAAAAAACATTACAAATTTATATTTGTAGTTAATTTCTTACAAAACGATTGCATATGTCTGCAAACTTAAATTTGTCAAGTTTTATAAGTTCTACAATGTACTTCCGTAATAAGTGACTTACGTACTAAGGAACCTAAGGATGATAAGTAAGCCTCGAAGGTCGAAGTCGACTCGCACTTAATCGGATTTTTTTTAACTTAAAATTCATGATTTAGTTTTGAAACTACTCCTATTTAAAATGTAGAGTACATTTTAAATAGGAGTAGTTTCAAGCTTCAGAAAACATGAATATAATATTGAAATAATAACTTGAAATTCAAAATCTAAAGATATCCATATAAAAAAAATCAGGGAGAAATGTATCGTTTTACAAGTTGATCTTATAAGATATTGGTAATAGTATATTGTAGAGTACCGTACTATAAAGTTCATTGGTATGT
Organism: Heliconius himera; assembly: GCA_021202915.1. Classification (NCBI taxonomy): domain Eukaryota; kingdom Metazoa; phylum Arthropoda; class Insecta; order Lepidoptera; family Nymphalidae; genus Heliconius; species Heliconius himera. The sequence goes on from JAJHJA010000353.1 coordinate 1,859,790, forward strand.
TTGCTCATAATAAACAAACGGGGTGGGAATCAATTTCATTAGACACTTGTAAGATTATATCACGCGCGGGAAGCATGTATTGTGTGTGGAGTGTTTGTGTTAGTCGTGATTTGTGTAGGGCTCTTGTACAGCTATATATGAATATTTAAATGGATGAAGTCGTCGTGGTGCAAGAGGACAAGGGTGTGATAGGCACTGTAGGTTCGATTCCCGATCGAGGAAATGAATTGTTATTTATTAATATTTTCAGGTTTTCGCTCTGGCATCAAAGCAAAAGCCCGGCGTTGAATTCCGCCACTCAACACGCAATGCCTTGAAAAATTCAGCGAAAATGGGATTGTTTAATACTAGGTTCCCTGCCCCTGCCTGCTTCCTCTCCTTTTTTTCTTAAAAGGTACGGAACCGTAAACCGTTTATATCGCAAAAACGCGTATTTTGGCACTATCAATTAAAATTAATATCTACAGGTAGTTCTAGTTCAGAAAAAAAACTATAAACTATACATTTGTGGTTAAATCCTAAAAAATAATGACCTTAAAAGGGGGTATTAAAGCCACTAGTCAAATGAGATATCAGAAGAAAGGGTTCTGGCTAAGCTAGGCTTGAATTTCAAAAAAAAGCTCGAGATCTCCAATTTTTGTATGGAGTGGGCGAGACCAACTCGCGCTTGTTCAAATATGGCGATGCAGCGTTGGTCTCCGCTAATTGGGCGGAAAGTGAAAAATCTGAATAGCCATAGAGTTCATGCCTATAGTTATATATGGCATATAAAGTAAAAATGTATATAAGGTTTAATTGTTTCCAAATTATTTTCTTTAGAATAAATTCTACACTTGAATATTTTCTTATAAAAAGGGAATATAAGAGTGAACTTTGTTCGTTGTATAAATTGTATCTTAAATGTCACATACATTTACATACATCAGAGACACAATTTTTTGAAGTAAATTTAAAATTACATTTAATTTTAAATTCTTTATTTCAACTTTATATATGATAGTTTCTTTTATTATTTTCCAATTAAATGTCTATAATTTCAGAGAATAGCGCCATCTATAACATTGCAGATATACTAACAAAGTAAAGCAAAGCCTCCCAGTAAAACTGTAAAAAAATTTCACTGTTACACCGTAGATGGCGCTACTATTTACCGTACTCTGAATTTTCGTAGCACTTTCGTAGAGGCTAGAGGCCTTCGTTCAATTATATCCTTGATGAAGGATTACAGTCTAAAAAACGGCAAGAGAAATACGAGCACGAAAAATTTTGTGTTCTTATTCGATTTTAGTATGGTCCAACCTCAGCCAACGTGCGGACGTGCCGAAATGCCTCAGTGTGCTTTATAAAATCAGTATTAACCTGTTAACTGGGTATGACGAAATATTTCGTCATACATAAGAGCCCACTTCAATGGGCATGACGAAATTTTTCGTCATGGAAATTAATCGTAACATATTGAACGCATTACGTTCTACGTTGTTCTTATTCCTTGTATATTCCTTGTACATTGAATACATTTGAATTATAAAATATTTTATCAAAATAAATAAAAACCATAAGTTAAAAACGATATTCCTTTATTATTTGAGGTGTGATATTACTTATCGCTGCGAAGAAAAAGTCCCCATTCTGAAACGAGTTGAGCAATAGCTAATTCCCCGGTTAACAGGTTAAACAATTAAATACAAATATTTCACCATTTGGGCAATATTTGCAACTATGAAAATAACCCTCTGTGACTGATATGGCTTAATTTTACAATTATACTGACGCGGTATAATTTTACATTTTCCAATGATGATGAGAAGAAAATATCTTTGTTAGGTTTTGAATATTCTTTAGAAGCATGATTTTATATTTTTCTTTTTAATATTAGCATAAATATATATATGTAAATTAAATTCTAAAATAACGGGGACAACATATTATATGAAATAGAATAAATATAACCATTTTACTGATATGGTAGTCTAGTATCTTAACGTTGAAGTGGTAGTCACTGACTTGATACTTTTTTCCCTCTATGCACCCGTGGGCTCCCTGCGACCACCTGTTATACACTATCCGATACCCCGACGCGTAAGCTCATTACGATAAGGTACTGAACGCCGCGGTGTTAAAATTTGAAAATCAGTGGTAATAACCTGATTTTTTTTATTTCGCGGTGTCTTTAGGAAAACCACGTCAGCCTCAGAGGGTTAAAAACAGTTGAAGAAAAATTTTATAGATAGATAGATTAGAAATAAAATGTTTTATATCCATACGAAACTAAGCCTTAACACACTGTTATAATTCAGGTTGGATTTTATTAAAATGATCTTGTCATAAGTCTGTGTGTAATAATATTTTGAACTTCTGTTTATATTGACTGGTGCCATATTTTTAAGCCGCATTTGTATGCAATCCTTTATCTAGTGTATAATTGATCGAAGCTAGAGGCATTTTGGTAGCACTTTCGTAAAGTAGAGAGGCACTTAATAATAACTTTGATAATGTTAATCTTTGATGTAAAAAAAATTAAATTAAATTAGCTTCACGCTGTATCCCGCACACAGCAGGGTAGGCAGAGGGAACCTAGTGTTAAGACACTCCGTTCCCCACTTTCTGCCGAATTCTGGAGGCATTGCGTGTTGAGTGGCAGAACTCAACGCCGCGCTTAACCTCGACACCAGAGCGAAGAAATGGAAATATAAATTTAAGTAAATATTTCATCTCCTCGAGTGGGGATCGAACCCACAACCAGTCGGTTTTTGCAGTCACACCTCGTGCCGCTGCGCCACGACCGGCCTCTTTGATCATTGATGTTTGATTTGGATCTTTGATGTTTGGCAATTAAATTATATTAAACGTCTATTGTTTTTATTTCATATTTTTTTACTACTAAAAATACTATTTAAAGGATATCCTTGTTATTTTATACCATTTTGACGTCTCTATTTTCTGATTAAAGATATATTTGTAATTGTATTAAGTAAAAAAATAAGTAACTTTAGTTTTTCAACGCACACGGTGCACGTGAGATCGACAGAGGGGCTAAGACACTCCGGTTTCCGCCCAAATTCGAGATACTATGTACATGCTACTCACAATTATCGCGTTTGTATTATACGTTTATAAATAACTCGTAAGTCTATCAAATATATTTTCAATTTAACACAGTTGTGACGCAAGGCCACAAGCATATGACTGTAAACCCGAAATATTGTGGGTTCGATTCCACTCGAAGAAACGATATATCTAATATTTTCATTCCTTGCTCTTGCAAAGTTCAGTGGAAAGTTTGGAACGGAAGTGTGACCTAATGAGAACAGAGTGTCTTAAAACTAGGTTCCCAGGTTGCTTCTGCATGCCCAAGTATGTGCAGGATAGCGTGACAGCGTGAGGTTCTTTAAAAAAATAACACAGACAATGTTTAGAAATTATCATGTACTTCTCTAAAATAAATACATCGCCATTGATTGAATAACGTTATTGATATATAAGTAAATACAATATAATTGATGACCTCGCGACTTAACATATCCACGCGTATTAAAATCAAATGTTGATTTATATTTATTTAGCTTGCTATTTGCAAATGTATATGGTTTTCGTAAAAGTGTATTTTATTATTGTTTTTGTGGTCATAGTGTAGCAATGGAATAAAGTTTGACTGTAATCACGGTGGTTGTGGGTTCGATCCTAATGCAGGATTTTTTTTTATTTGTCTTCCCTATTGTGGCGTTGAGTTTCCTCACTAAACACAATGGAAAGTGAAAGACGTAGCGTCTTGACACTAGGCTATTTTTACCCTACTATTTCCATATAACCAATTGTGACTCCAAAATATGTTATTAAGATATTTTTTTCCTCAATTCACTTCTTAGCTAATATGAAAAAACAACAACTTTTTTATCCGACTACACAAAGTTTCAGGGCTGTTGACTCTAGTATTAGATTACCGCGTACTCTATTGTGTTTCATTGCCATAGCGCCTCGGGGCTTGTTCACTGGTTTGTTTACTTTCAATTTGCTCTATATTTTATTTACACTTTAATTAACGAACTCTCTGCGTGCAACTTTGGTTTAATTACTACTTTTTTAAAAGTCGGCAAATGCTCTTTGATAAGGGTGCTTGTAAAAAATGACTACATTTTTTACGTTGATTGCACGTGTCGTAGCATAAATTAAAAAAAAATCAGCTTCACGCTGTATCCCGCACACAGCAGGGTAGGCAGAGGGAATCTAGTGTTAACTCTCCTTTCCTCACTTTCTGCCGAATTCTGGAGACATTGCGTGTTGAGTACTAAAAAACTAAACTCAACGCCGCGCTTAGCCTCGACACCAGAGCGAAGAAATGAAAATATAAATTTAAGTATTATAAATATTTCATCTCCTCGAGTGGGGATCGAACCCACAACCAGTCGGTTTTACAGTCACACTTCGTGCTGCTGCGCCATGACTGGCCTCAAAGTATAAATGTATTTTGATATTTTAGTATAGGAATTGTTTATTTAAAATTTATGCTTTAATATAAATTTAAATTTAGGTCATACTGGCCCAGTGGCTGTAAATGCGATAGCTGAGAATTTGATTTCCATTACAAACGTGAGTCGGGCTCGTCCACCAGAGGTTCCGTGCAATAATTGGAGGTCTCCTTTTTTGAAATTCAAGCTTAGTTTAGCCAGAGCCCTTTCGTCTGATTCCTCATTTGAACTACCGGAAGTACTCTATTAATTTTGATTCGCTTTACAGTGCCGAATTACGTTCACACACTTCCCAGTGTTCGATTAAACTGTAATTTGGAATACGACTTTGATTCTGATGATAATGAAATTACCTTTTATAATAAATATTATTGTCATATTAATGGCTGCTGCGAAAAACTTTCAAATTACAATTTTTTCCACAAACCTTGGTTGTATATAAGACATGCGAGAAAGGGTGTTATTTTTTATGAGATACAATACACAAAAAAAAATTCTAGAAACTGGTGATGGACTCGTTAGGTCAAAGGGACTTCTAAACTAAGAAAGATAGATAAATCGTGCTTGGACTTAATTTATTTATCTTGGCGAGTACTTGAATTTAAAATTTAATATATTCTTATCTCTGTAATAATTATGCTTTAATAGAAATGAGAAGATTAACAGAAAAGTATAGAATAAAATTGTAATTATTGTTTTCATTTAAGTAGAACTGACAGTTAGATTAAAACTTAGATTTTGAAAAGGTTTTTTTTAATAAATATTTTTTACAATATAATAATCTTAGATATGTTAAAATGTCTTCACTTCTGTTGTGTAGGAAGTATAAACGTGATTATTGGTTCAGCCTGTCAACAGAGGGCGTGTCAATCTCGGGAGATTTTTAAAAATTACCAAGTTAGAACACGTTTCATTTTGGCTCGGTCTACAAAGGTTTTGGAGAAAAATAACTATCTATTGACAGCATTTTATCGAAGTTTTTGTCTATTCCAGAAAAAAATCGCAAGCAGGCACAATTTTTTTTAAATATTAATTCCACATTCCAATCAACTGTGGCAAAATAAAAAAAAAGTATATCTTTTTATTTATTAATATCATAAATTATCATAATACCTAATTATATTATTAAAATAAATAAACAATATATATACACTTGAATCTAAATACTCAACGCAGCAAATATAATCAGTTGAATATTTTTCCTTCCTTATAAATCCATGGAGTTGTTGATTCAAGCCTTTGATTACGACCCACACTGTAATGTTGTTTCAGTATCATTGTATCCAGGGATTTATTTTGTATAATATATTTTATATTTCCTTTATTATATGATCTTATTTATTGTAATATGCAACCAGTTCAGATCTCAATACTATTAAATTAGCAATTCTACTTTAGGCCAGTCGTGGCGCAGAGGCACAACGAATCACTGTAAAAGCGACGGTATGTGGATTCGATTCCCACTCGAGGAAATGAAACATTTAATATGTCCATTTTCTTGGCCCAGATGTCAAGTCAAGGCGCGGTGTTGAGTTCCGCCACATAACACACGATGCCTCCAGAATTTCGCCGGCAATGGACCTACTCGCTCTATGCGTGACGCTAGAAAAAACTACTTAGCATGAGAGCTAGAACGGCTAAGGCTTCCACGGCTTACAAGAGGTGGTGCGAATCCTGAAACATTGTATTTTTATACGTTTCTATATTAATATTTATTTATATATTTTATTTCACAAAATATAAATATAACCGTTGAGGCTGTCGTAGAGCAGGGCGCACAAGCGAGCGATTGTAAACGTGACGGTTAACGTAAACGTGATCCGCCACTCACCCAATGTCACAAGTGACAAGTTTAACACAAGGTTCCCTTTGCCTACCTTGCTATGTGCGGTATACACTGTAAAGCTGAAAAAATTGCAAAAAACATAAAAACAACACAAAAGGCTAATTAAAAAACAAAAATAAATTTTAAATCTCAAAAGCCATCTCAACCCGCCAGAGAGCTCTTTGAAGCTCTCTAGTTCAATAATAGTTTTATAAATAAACTAGCGGCTCGCCCACGGCTTCGCCCGCTTAAAATACATGATTATTGATTTAATAAGCAGAATTGATTGACAACTATAATGACTTCTAATATGTTTTTTTTACGACATTATCGTCAAAGAATTTTTGATTGTTTTAAATAAAAAAATACGACCATTGTTGATATTTAATATTTATAAAATATATATAAAGCTAATTATTTATTACACGTATATATTTTTGTAACTTTATGTTATTTTTACCTATATAATATACTCTGTTAAATGTGCTGATGTCAGTGAATAATTTAATTTACTCAGAAACAGCCTTAAATGTTAAGTTATTGATTTGAAGGATTCAATATTCTTGTAAAATAACTGTAATAATTGCATATTAACTCCTGTACAGTTTTTAAATTAGTTACATATATTATGTGAACGAACCAACCAAAAAATCTTTGTATTTACTTGACATTTATCTTCTTCTTCTTTCTTTATCTCTGTGTTGAATGAATTACGACTTCTTTCAAATGACGATAACTTTTTTTTAATGAACAGATTTTGATGAACTAAACTTCAGTATTTAAGTTGAGTTAAAACAAAGCAATTGGTGAAATTTTCAAATAAATCGGTTCAGTACTTTCAGAGAAAAATGCGGACAAAAATATGTCGACAGACAGACAGACAAGAAATTCAAAAAAATCTTTTTGCTTTCTAGTATTATTTTTAAGTGCCCCTCTATCCATTTCAGTCAAAATTACTAAATGTACAGACAAAATATTTTTACTGTCTTATTATATAATAGCGATAGAGATAAATGTATATGATAATTATGACTTGCTTAACTATATGTAATAGTTGGATTATCACTAATGTAAGTATGACAAACTCTCATACAAATGTACCCAATGTAATTATTTACGTCTATTTGCTAAGTGTAGCTAACACGGAACTACGCTGAATTAAACATGCTAGTGCCACAGCAGGCGTCTGCAGTGAAGGTATGTGGACATAAAGAATTTAGCCCGATAAGCATGGGAAAGCTGCACTGGCTTCTAATGAAAGATTTTTAATACAGTTGTATTTATTGCTTTTAATCTAAAATGGCGATACACATTTTTTTTGTCTGTAAACCTTACAGCAAGGGAGTTATGGGATTTACAACCCATAGCCTTAAAGTTAATTTTTTCTGGACACCTATTGAAGATATTCATGAAATTTAAAATCAAAGTGATTATCTGTAAGCTTATTATTATTTTCAGAATTTTTGAAATATTATAAGCTAGAAAGTATTGAATGTTTATTTTTTGGCGCTTTCATGTAACACTCCGTGAATTGTAATACATTAAATTAGAAGCCAGTGCAGTTTTCCCATGGTTATCCGGCTAAACTTTTTATAAATTATTTTATATATGACAAAATCTGTTATTATGGGCATTTATTAATGTAATAAAGCCCAAAACAACAATTTTACTATCCGTTTTTAGTTTTCCTGTGTGTTTGCCTACTTAAATCGATTTAAAATCTGTTTTCACAATTGTATTTTGGCAAACTTCCCTCATATTTAGTCTGTCATTTGAATCGGCTTGTAAATAAAAAAGGTACATTAATATTAACTTCGAGTTGGTTTGGCAAAATTGCTACTCTCGTATACTTCCATGTACAGGCAACGATCAGTAACAAATGTATTATATAGATAAATTATAATTATACTATTTTAGAAAACATAGAAAAAATTTAACATAGTGGAATTTGAACCTGAGCTTCTTGAAAGTCGTCCAAGTGCCCAGACCACTAAGCCACACGTTCTCATCAAGCTACGTCGAAATTCGTACATGCTTGATATAAGTTATTTATGTTGTTAGTCTCTAGGAAGATTTTTACCAATTTACAAGCAAATCTCTATGCAAACGTTTCCAAGTAATATAAATTTCTTTTGCAATAAAAATTTAGGTGGACAATAATACTAAACATAATTTTATATTTGTGTACCGGACGGGCGGATCTCGAATGAACGACCTGCTGACGCCCTGTACACTATAGGTTCCGGATAGTGGGAACACAGAGATCGCCGAATGAAACAAGATGCTATTTCTATATAACGGTCGGTGACTGACGGCTTCTTCAAATATGTCTTCCTATTATTCTATTTGTCTTCCTATATTTCTTCTTATTTTTCTTCCTGTTCATTATATATGCCTGAACTGGTTGTCCGACACAACGACCGCGGGTCTTTGCTACCTATCCTTGCGCGGAACCGTAAAGAGAGCAGCAAGCCACCGAGCCGTTTTATCTTTATTTAAACTAATATTTTCACTATGATTATTACAAATTTTTGCTTATATTTTAATTACTATCTATCGGACGCTTTTATAATTTATACATATTAAAAGAACACAAAAATATCTATTTAATTAAATGTAAATTAATATACTATTTAATTATTTACTATTAGAAATTTACGAAAGATACTGTAACTATGACGAAATTCACACAAGTTATTATGATATAAAATCTCTTAATAATTATTTACAAACATGATTATAGGTTTCTATATAAAAATAACTGATTTATAAGCACTTATAAATGAGTTATTTTTCTATAGAAACCTATAATCAACAATAATGAATAATAAATTTTATAATACGAAAGTAATTATTATCTTAAAACAATTAGTTCGGTAAACTATATTAAAACTATACAATACAAATTCGAGAATTATTATACAAATCTAAAAGGTGATGATTATATCTATCTGTTCATAATTCTATTTATATTATTATTTATTAAAAATATTACTAATTTAGGAAATATTAAATAATACTTAAAACTACTACAATTGTGTGACGTCACGAGTCACGACACGCAACTAAAAACTTGCAACGACATGTCGTGTCAAGTCCGCGAACGCGCGAATGTCGCGACGTCGCGATCAATTTGTTTAAGCTTTGCCTAAGCAAATGTTGTTATTTAGAGCAAAGTATCCTCATTTATGAAAAAGGTAAACCGATAAATAGATAAAACAAACTCATATACGTATATGAGTTTGTTTTATTTATTTTATATCTAAAATCTGTTTATTTGTAGGGAAATTGGTCATGTTACTTGATAACAAATAGAAAGGGGACTAAAGAAGTTAAAGAATTTGGAGATTTAATTATAGAACCATCTACAGCACTATTTTTACCCTCTGCCTACCCTGATGTATGCGGGATACCGCGTGAAGTTAAAACAAAAAAGCGCGAGTCGGGCTCGCCCACCGAGAATTCCGTATAAAAATTGGAGGTCTCGAGCTTTTTCTGAAATTCAAGCCTAGCTTAGCCAGAGCCCTTTCATTTGATACCTCCTACCTTGAACTAGCGGCTTTAATTTAAATTTTAAGGCTATTTTTTGGAATTTAGCCACAAATGTGTGTTTCCACATTTTTTTCATGAACTAGTACTACTTGTAGATGCTAGCTACCAAATTTCATAATTGTAGGTCAACCAGAAGTATCCTATTAATTTTGATTCCCTATACAGTGTCGAAATACGCTTTTTTTGCTATATACGGTCATTTTTTTTAAAATTAAATATAGAAATACGTTTTTTTTTAGAAAATCATTGGGCCGCAGATTTAGATATATGGTTTGAATTTCAACCGATATCTCCTAGCATTCCTAAGATAAAGGCTCTTGACAGACAGACGGACAACAAAGTAATCTTAAAAGGGTTCCTTTTTTCTTTAAAATGTACGGATCCCTAAAAAAGGGATAATACCTACGAAAGATTCCAATTTCGTAATAAATAATATAAATGCTTTGAAATCATATTAACGTCAACATATGCTTTAATCCAAAAATATCCAATCTTGATCATGGATGGAGTAGAAAGGGCATCATTGATAATTTTGTTCTCAGCTTCACGCCACTACTATGCTACTACACTACTAACTACGCATGACAGAACGTGTAGAAAGAACTTAGTGTCAAGGAACTTCGTTTTTGCGTAAATCAGACATTTCGTCGAGACTTTTCAGAGCTGAAATATAATGAAAATAATTCATTTCCCCGAGTTAAGATCGTTGATAGTAACGTTTACAGTATCTTTCCGACTGCACCACGATATATTTATTTAATTATCGATTCGGTCATTGATACTTTAGGCAGTAGTAAATTCTTACATCAAATTAAAATGAAATTAAATCAGCAGGGTAGGCAGAGGGTACTTAGTGTTAAAACACTCCGTTCTCTACTTTTCGCCGAGTTCTGGAGGCATTGCGTGTTGAGTGGCGGAACTCAACACCGCGCTTTGCCTCGACACCAGAGCGAAGAAATGAAAATATAAATGTAAATTAATATTTAATTTCCTTGAGTAGGGATCGAGCCCACAACCAGTCGGTTTTACAGTCACACTTTCTTTTAGCGCCATAACTGGCCTCAATTGATTGTATCTAAATTTTTAAATTTTATCAAATGATTCTAACTTTAAGCAAATAAAACTATTTCAAAACCAAAATGTCTCTGTTAAGGTGGATCTCAGGTTTCTTCAAACTTATAATAAAAAAGTAAATTTTAACTTAAACAGTCAAAGAACAAATCATCTAAATACTGTCCCGAATACCGAGCCTGTTGAACACCGCAACAAGTGCTGCATCGATCACCACGCGACCGCCCCCGCCCCCGCTCCGCCACATTCCACATTTACCCCAAAATGTAACAGGAAAAAAGTTATTATTGATTATCAACCGTTTAACTCTTCCAAGTTATTTTTTTTTAAGGAGGATGATTTATGATGAGGATGATTTAGTATTCTACTCGAGCGACATGAAACTTCAAAGAAATTCAAAATGGCGTTTGTTTTTTTAAAGTACAATAAGAAGGTCAAGTGCGAATAGGACTCTCCTTTTGACGGTTCTATGTTAATTTCAACTAATAAATATTAAGTTTGCATACACTGATGCGTTCATTTTGTTTAAAATGATGTACATACATTTGTATAAAATTATGAACATTATAATAGTCTCACCTATACTAATATCGTAAAGCGGAAGAATTTATTTGTTTAAATCTCTGGATCTACTAGTCGGATTTACTTTTTTTTTATGATAGCTACATTCCTTGCTATAAGCTATGAAATATAACAATGTAAGTCTTAAGTTAACCTCAAATAACGATTTAACAATAATAATGAACGCCATCGAATTGCTCTAAGCGCGTGTGCTTCAAAAATAATTAAATATGTAAGTACATTGTATGAAAAAAATATTCAATCTGTTATAAGTCTATCTGTTATAAATACAATCACAATAAGGCATTTTGTGAAAAAAAAAGTAGCAAGATGATATTTCACAATTTTTTTATTTATAATAAAATTAACACACGAAAGTCATTCCATCATCAAAGAAATTTTATGAAGATACATTTCGGCTTTTATCACATTGAGTTTGGACGTGCACTTTTCGAGAAAATGTGAAATTAAAATATTTCAACACTCTATTTACGGCCGCAAGTCTAAATTCTGGTCGCCGATGGCGCCGACATCCTCAAGCAGTCACGCAGTATTATGAAAACAAGTTGTTCATGATTGAATGAATAAATTATACAATCAATATGTTGGCAAATGCAGCATTTTAAACATAATATAGGTGGCAAGGCCACGAGGGGGGCTAGTCTATATAGAGTGTTTTCGTCAGCACCACTTTAAATGAAACCATAGTTTTAACTACTCTATATAATCCTAATACAAATAAAAAATAATTCAAATAAAAAAAATGTTTTTCCTAAAAATGAAAAAGTATTTTTATCAAACAAAATAAATAATAAAGTTATCGTTGTAAAATAAAACGCTATTTGTCAAAACGACGCACGCAGATATGAACATATCAAAGGGAAACCACCGCAAACGCCTCATTCTAAAATCGAGTCGTAGGTATTGACGGCAAAGTTCAAAGCTGTTTAACCTTTAGTAGTATTTTTGTAGTAGTATGTATTTACGTTATTTGTATTTATGCGTAACGGCGCCACACGAAATATAGGTATGGATAAACATCGTAAAAAGAAAAAAACGTAATTAATTTCTTTAGGAATGAGTTTAAAATATTTTACCCTATATGCTGTTCTCGTAAAAGGAGCGCTGATGCTACCACTCTGTATAATATATGTAAATAAAATTTAAGTGTCTGTCATCTGTGATTTTAAAATAACTGTTTAAATATTTTTTTTTATACTAAAACATAATGGAACAATTTTATACATTTTGTCCGTCCGTCTGTTTTTTTGTCTGTCCGGGCTAATATCCGGGACAACTGAACCGATTTTTATGGGATTTTCATTGAAAAAGGATTGAGGCCGTAGAGTAACATGTGGAGCAAAAAATGTCGTATTTAATAAATAAATATGAAGTTATTTCATATCAAGGTAGGCGGTAAATATTCAAGTAATTTATCTCTCAATTAAAAATTTATATTCGTTATAGTTCAAGACGGCGATTTTTCAGATTTATTCTTTTATTTTTACTCCCAAGTTCTCACTTTTTACCCATTTTCATAATTGCAAATATACGGGAACGGTCTACTCTAATGGTTTTGATTTCGAGGCGGATAAAATTGAAAAGTTTAAGTTGGCGTACATCCATTTTGTACTAACAATATAAGTGTCTTTTTTCATTATATAAACACTTTTGCATTTTTTCCTAAATTCGTATCGTAAATTCTCACTTTCTGACTATTTTCATAAATTTAGGTCCACGGGAAGTACCGTATAGGGTTTGATACGCGGCGTATTTCATACAAAATGCAGCAAAAACGATATAAATGCTCGTGTCTTTAGATTACGTTGATTTAGAAGTTTTCATTTTTCTATTCTTTAAGGGACCGTAGACCTGAATATTTGAAATTAATTTCAGCTTCATGCCTCCAATCTCAAGATAAATAGTCTTGACAAGTCGGACAACAAACTTAAATTGTTAGACAACTAAGTGATCCTAAAAGTGTTCCATATTTTATTTTGTGGTACGGAACCCTAAAATATTATCAGAAAAATTACTTGATGAAGTTTTTTTTTTTAAATATTTTGTAATAGCCAGTTTTTTTTAATAGCTTGTAGCTATAATATATTTTAAATTACTTAAACTGTACTCGTTTTACAGAGTATTAGTCTTAAATATTTAACGTTCGAGTACACACAAAAGCCAATTGCCAAAGCAGCCACCATAAAAAGCCTTTTAAAGTATCACCAATCTCGATTTAAAATAGAACCAAAGCGTATTAAGTTTCCTCTATACGAGGAAAAAACATCTCGTTCCCGTTTTATTACTATATCATAAAAAATGAGACTATAAAACTTAAGTAATTTTAAGAAAGGCACTGAATTTTAAAAGTTCTTCATGTTGGATTTTATGGCATCAAAATTCGCTGACAGACCTGCCCAATTTGAATCTAATTTTTAAACAGTATTTAATGTTTTTCTAACTTACTTTATATCGGCAAAGTAATTTTTACAATTTATTAGGCCGTCCTGGCGGTGACACAAGCGGGTAACGGTGGAAACCACCACCGAGTGGAAATTTTCACCGATTTCCACTTGGAGTATTTTTTTTTACATGAAAATAACAAAATACAAAACATAATATGACAAATTATTGTTATACATTGCCGCCATATTTGAAACAGCTTCTGTAAACACAACGGTCTTAGGTTCGATACCCATACCCCATATTCATTATCTGGCAGAGAAAACGCGGTGTTGAGTTCCATCGCACAATATCTCTTCTGCGAGGAAAAACGTGTTGCTGCTTTTTACAATTAGTTTGTCAGCTTCTAATTCTGTTATGAAATTAACAATTTTTATTTACCTTGAGTGACCAAGGGCTTACAACTTAACGAAAAATAGCACAATAGATCTGAATTCCGTAGTAGTGAAGTACCTTGCGTATTGAGCGGTGGAACTCAACGTCACTCTTTGTATTCTTACCAGAGCGGGAATATAAAAATAATTTATTCTCTTAAGTGAGAATCGAACCCATAACCCTAACGCTTACAGTAAGACGCTATACCACTGGGCCACACGGAGTTATTCCTTAGCGTAGTACAAAGCAAGAAATAAAATATATTAAAAGAAATATCAGCGTAATTCCCACACGTTCCCAGAATACAACATCAATCTAATAGAATAAGATAATATATACACTTACGATCGCTGACATCTTTCAAGTAGGCATTTAATCACTAGTGCTTAAGCCCGTCGACGAGCGGCTTATTCGCGAACCTCGTATGTCACACGTAATTTTTATCTCATTTTCCCCAAAGAAATATGCTTAGGAACCCATTTGTGTGGGTAAAAAAATAAATTACTACGTCTGACGCGTTGAGATTGTCCAGAGAATAGGTTCGGCGACAAACAATTTTATTAGTTTCACGTGTTCCCGTTATTTATTGGATAAAACAGTTTTTACCGAAACCATTACAGCAAAGTGACTCTGAAATATTAATATAATATAATAAATATGTATCAGCTTCACGCTGTATCCTGCACACAGCAGGGTAGGCAGAGGGAACCTAGTGTTAAGACACTTCCGTCTGGAGGCATTGTGCGTTTAGTGGCAAAACTTAACGCCGCGCTTAACCCCGACACCAGAGCGAAGAATTGGAAATATAAGTTTAAGTAAATATTTCATCTCCTCGGGAATCGAACCCACAACCAGTTACCACTTAGACAATTGTAATATATTTTAGACATCATATTAATATATTAAAGTATACAATTGCTTACTATATTACTTTGTGGGTCCGAGGAAATTAAATATAAATTATTTTCATTTTTTCGCTTTGATGTCGCCATACCTCACTCAATACGCAATGCCTCCAGGATTCGGCGGAAAGTTTTAATTGGAGAGCCTTAACACTACGCTCCCTTTACCTACCACGCTATATGAGGGAAACAGTGTGAAGCTGAAAACAAAAGTATAAAGAAATCTATTATAAACCTATTTCTATTGAAATAATTACTAATATTTCAATAAACTTCAAAGAAATATAAAAAGCAAAGGTGGAAGCTGTCAGCATTTTTTAATTTAAGTCACAAAAGCCGAGCGGTGGTATTAAGATGGTATTATCGATTTGCCCGTATGTGCAATATAGGATTATCAACGCTCGCCCCTGTATGACTGGCGCGTGGTAGGATTATCTTTTTACTATAGTTAGGTATTCAATTTAAATATAATTAATACGAAATATAAAATCGAGCAGTTTATACTATTAATCTTGACCTTATTTAATAGCATATTGATTTTTCTATCAAAATAAAAAATAAATACACAAGCAATAAACATAATACAAAAAATATGGTACAAACGTGGGACTGTAAATGTAACCATTGTGGGTTCGATTACCCCTCGAAGGAATGAAATATTTAATTTAACCTCGCTCTGGTTAAGTGGCAAAGTGTGGCGTTGAACTCCGCCACTCAATGTCTCGAGAATTCGACGGAAAGTGGGAAACGGTGTGGTATACATTGGATATCAAATCGATATAGAATTTTAAAAAAAATCATTTGATTCATTTTTTTTCTCATTAAGCTCAATAATCCTTACCTAGAAGCATTCCCGCAAGACACGTTTTAGAAACAATTTGAAAACTTCATTATAAGACCATGTCGATATACTTCAACAATGTTTTCTAATTTATTTTAAAAAAAACTATAATTGATTTTTCCACAAAATTACCTCACATATTGCATTTTTCCAGTTTTTCCAGCTTGTAAAGTAAATTAGACACATTCACTGGGAAGCTACTTCCTCTACTTTTTAGCTTGCAACTCTCATCCATTGTCTGAAAATATGAAGCATTTGTTCTAGCCTTTAAACAAGATCAGAATATTTTAAAAGTTCTAGTGCACTTTAGAAAAGTATATTATTTATTGGTTTATTTAGTTGTTCTAAGACCAATAAAATTGATAAAACGAATTTGTTTTTAGGGTTCCATACCTTTTATGGAAAAAAAGAACCCCATCTAAGGTCACTTTGTTGTCCGTCCGCCGGTCTATCTATCTGTCTGACTGTTTACTAAGAGCCTTTATCTCAAAATGGAAATTCACACCATATATTTACCACAATTTTTTCAGAAAATCATGCGATCTACGGCCACATGATTGCCTGAAAAAAATGTGTTTCTATATTTACTTAAAATATATATCGTCGTTTATATCGCAAAAAACGCTTATTTCGACGCTATAAAGGAAATCCAAATTAATAAGGTACTTATTATGAAATTTGGCAACTAGCATCTATAGGTAGGTACTAGTTCAGGAAAAATCTGAAAACTATAAACTATACATTGGCTAAGTTAAGCTTGAATTTCAGAAAAAGCTCGAGAACTCCAATTTGTACGGAACCCTCGGTGTGCAAGCCCGACTCGTGCTTGTTTTCCATTAAGTGCAGTAGATTCTGATCTCACATGGTGCTCGCTCAATAAATATAGGGTTTAAATATAAACGATGACTTTAATACTATATACAACGTGAAGCTGATTTATTTTATACAAAATTTCTGCCCTGATCTTTCATTTAAAACCTTCACATTACATATAAACCTTAAACATTCTATTTTGGTAAATCATTTATTAATTCTAAAACTATTGATTGGCCAGCTGGAGTCGGCATGGGGTCTGTTGAGTACACTGTTCCTTAATGGAAGTTCACCGTCGACCGCCATTTTAATTACAAAAGTTACATGAACTTACGTAGTGGTTTACCCACATGTATGTATGTATGTACAATTGTAGTATATAACTATTTGCAAATAAAATTAAAGAAAAAAAACTTTTTAAAAACAAGCTTTTATTAAAATGAACTAAAAAGTAAAAATAAATGAACTATAATAAAAAATATAACACTTAATAAATAATAAAAGCGAGTTACATTTTGATAGCGAGAGGAAAAGAAGGTGCTGAATATTCTTAATTATACCATTACCAAAGGAACAAGTGAAAGAAAATAAAAGCAAATAATATACAAACAGGTTTATTTCATTTTGGTAATATAAACATAGTTGATCAAAGATGTTTATTCAAAAAATAATTAAATAACTATTGCTGGACGAATCGCAATTTTTTTGTGGGTTTTTTTACTTTCTCTTGCCTAATATACAGTGGACAAAGAGAACTTGATATTATGACATTTCGTGTGATCTAACGCGTATATTCTGATAATATCATCCGAACAATTTAATTATAAAATAAAACCAATTTAAGAAAAATTACACAATTTTTTTACTATTTAACTTTAGCAATATTTAGTTTCCTTGTACAATTTTAGTTTGTTTAAAACTTATAAGTAAGACTCTTTGTAATAACTTTATATTATCATATTTTAGTCCGCATCTTGCATTCCTTTGTAACAGGCTTAGTTGTGGCTTTCATATTACTTTACTTCATTCCTTCTGGTAACAATAACAATTTTCTTGAGCATTTCAATCCTAGAGGAGGCCTCTCTAATACAGAGTGTATTAGAGAGGCCTTTCATAGGACTGAAAATTAAATATTTTCAAACTTTTAGTTAGTATAAAACTGATTTCCGCTTGTAATTTCGTTTGCGTCTAAAATGTATCTAAAATGTAAAATTCGTGTCCTCTCCGTTCTCTCTACACTCCTCAACATAGATGTGACAACATTTCAACTATATACGTCCAGTAGTTTCGCCTTTGAGTTCTCTGTCAGTCATTCAATGGCCCATGAGCTGTACACATATATACTTTATAGCTTGATTTTAAGCTTGTAATGCCTAAGGAAACGGAGTCTTACGATTAAACGTTTTGATTATATATTTTACTTAAATATATTATAAATCTAGTCTTCATAATTACATATCTAATGTCAACATTAGAACCACTAAGGTATAATAAGCTAATATATTTTTCAAAATTTCCATATTTCCTACACAAAATATGAACATATTTCATTATATTCATTTTATTGTGTTCTATTTTAAAATCTCTCCCGCAAACCTCGCGATTAGGAGGCTGAGCGAGCTCTCAATCACAAAAGCACTTTATGTTATCTCATAAAGCCGAAATAATTACGGCTTGTTGACCTACAAATTTGTTGTTATAAAAAATAATTAATAAAGAAACTAGTATTATAAAGAATATAATTATTTTATTTGATCTTGATCGAATTTTTAAAAAAGTTAATGAACGTTAAATACATATACACACAATATATATTGGCTTTGAGTTTAAATGCGATGGTAACGAGTTCAATCCTCACTTAAGAGAATAATTAAATTAATTGTATATTTCTTTACCAGAGCAAAGAAAATAAATATAATCATTTCCTCGAGTGGGGATCAAACTCACAGCCGTTTACAAAGACTGTCCCATTGCTCAACGATGGCTTTTATTAATATTTGCAGAATAAAAAAGTAACATTCTAAACTGAAATTCTGAATCTACAAAATATTTTAAACTATTATTCTAATAATAGCATCAAAGCGTTAGTTGAAGCTGCCAATCTCTTCACAGTAAAAAATATTGTTTGCAGTTTTTAAAAATAAATATTTTTGTTCAAAAGCGAATGTAATTTAAAAATTTCAAACAAATGAATTTCGATCGAATCGTTTTATGCCAGTCTATTTGTGTGTTTGTTTGACTTCACGCTGTATGTCGCACATGACAGGTTATACAGAGAGAACCAGAATTTATTTATTAATATTTGATTTACATTTTCTTTATAAATTATTTTTGTTTCAATATTTTTTTGCCGATTTGAAATATGGGTTTAAATTTTATTCAAATTAAAAGATATGAATCTGATGAAGAAATAATTATGAAAAATAATATATAACGACGCAGTTATTACCGCAACACTGCAGAAATTAATTAGAATTTGCTCCGACAAATTGTTATTAAATAAATATCTAATATAAAAAGTAAAAATCTAATATTTTTTTGTAGCTTCACACTTTTCCCTTATATAGGTAGAGAGAATCTAGTGTTAAGAAATTTCATTTCTCACTTACCAACTTTCGCGACATTGGGTGTTAAGTGACGGAACTCAATTTTGCACTTTGTTTACCAGCGTTCAGAAGGTCAATCAAAAAGCAGCTGCTTCAGACCACGTTTAAACACTTAACTTTTAAATAACCAAAATAACAAAATATGACCTTAATATATATTGTTTTTTACGCTTCACACTGTATCCTGTCTAGGCGGAGGAAATATAGGAAGCACACACGCATTTTCTATTTAATTATAGAGGCATTGTGTGTTGAGTGGCAGAATTCAACGCCGCGCTATGCCTCTTTACCAGACCGACGAAACGAAAATATTACATATTTAATTTCAAGTGGGAATCGAACCAACTACCTACCACTATGCCCCTGCGCCACGACTGGTCCCATAGTAAGTAGTAAATACAACAAAAAAACTTATAAAAAAAGATTCTCAATCAACCCAACCTCCACAAAAAGGTTCCCGTAACACAAAAGGTATCAAGACATCAACACGAAGATCTCCGTTTCCATCCTTTGTGATATACTAAATAGCATTAGATATTTCGCTAGGTATTTCACGTATGACCTAGATTAGATGAAATGACGACATAGGAACGTTAAGCGGTGACCAACCGAACGCCCATCAATATTTGAGCAGCATACAATTGAGCAAAACACAAGCATTGGAGCACACAAGGGGCCTCAACTAACAGCGTTTTGAATATATTATAATAGTATATTATATATATAGGCATTTTATTTTGAATATGCAGGATACATAAATTTAGTCAAGGCAGGGCAAATTGAGTCTTTCATTCTCTCAACTTCACGCTGTATTCCGCACACAGCAACCCTACTGAGAGACCCTAGTGTTAACACTCCACTTCCCGCTTTTTGCTGAATTTTATTTACTCGAGTGGGAATCGCACCCACAACCCGTCACGTTTACGCTTGTGCTCCAGCGCCACGAATGGCCTCAAGTCTTAATATTTTATAGATAACATAGCATCTACAGGTAGTACTAGTTCAGGGGAAATCTCAAAACTATACATTTGTGGTTAAATTCTAAAAAAATATAGTCTAAATAGGCAATATTTCGTATTAAAGCCGTTAGTTCAAGTGAGGTATCAGGTATGAGATCAGATAAAAGGGCTCTGACTAAGCTATACCTAAATGTCATGAAAAGCTCGAGACCTCCAACTATTGTACGGAACTCTCTGTTGGCGAGCCCGACTCGCACTTGTCCGGTTTTTTTAAAAAGGAACAACTACTGATCTAGTGAAAGAAGCTGCCCAATACTACTTAAAGATAGAATTAGGCATCAATATTATACTCTAAATACCTTTAAGCAAAAAATAGCTTAAACATGTATAAGACAAATTTATTAACATAATCGAAATTGCATATTCGAAGTTTCAACGCTTTACATGAAAGCTTATTAAAACTTTTCATTTTATAACAGGGTTGTATTTTACAACAGAGTTCTATTTTTTGTGAACTTTCCCCGCTGTACCGTAGTCAGCCTTTATTAAAATGCAAAATGGTTAAAAAGGCCGCTCAGTGCTTAATTGACATATGTGAATTTTTAATTTACTGTAGCTATTACGTGATTTTTATCTTTTTTGTTTTTCTACATCGCTTGCATTTGTTGAGCCAAAGAAAATGTATAAAATATAAAATACACTCCTTTTTACTTTTTAAATTATTACGCATTGTATCACAACTAATTAAAAGCATAAAATATTAACAAAGAAGTCGTTGAAAATCCTGTTTTTGCCCATTCATCTTGGTAAAATGAGAAATTTTTCTCTGTAGTCTTTTTTTTTGCTTCTCTATAGTCCCCAAAGAAACAATATACAAAATTTGAGTTTTCAGCGCCGCCCGCGAATTTTCGGCTGTGCGTTGGGTGTCAATAACTCAATAACGAAAGAGTGTTTTATATGTATACGTAGGTCAGTATAGGGAAGTATTAATTACAAACGTATACAGTAAAACCCATTCATGATACATGTACCTACACAATACATACGTAATCAAATTTGTGTACCTACTGATAAAATTAAACATCCAATAGATTTGTAATTGACAAGAGTGCCAAATTGAATGTAGTACACACGAGGCTGTGCTCGTACTCCCAAGACGCCCTGCATGACCTTCCGTACCTGTTGCTCGCCCAGAGAAAGTGACGCGCCCGAAATGCGCCGCCGCCCTTGGTGATACCAGCACACACCACCACGCACATTCTACAGGAATAATTTATTTTATTGTTTCAATATTTATTATCAATGTTTTATAGTAAGATAATAATTATGTGTATTCAAAAATAACGTTTACCATTTAATTCCTAAATCACAAATAAGTCTATAGAAGACCATCAATAATTTTCCTTTCTAACCTTGACTTTTGATACACGTGGGGACATGTAAACGTCGGGATGCATTCAACAGAACACGATGCACAATTAGATCAAGTGAGCTCAACGAGGCGTATGACAAGTTACCTGTGGGGTAATAAATAAGGAGGAAGGTTGTCCCGCCCGGGTAACACTGGCCCGGGGAGCGGCAGTTTGCGCGAGACGCGCCACGGGCCGCGCGCCCCCGTACATCCTTTTATACGCGAATTAGTAGTGATCTATATACATACATGTGTTGACATAGACTTATATAGGTAAAGCTAAATTAATGAAGACCTGAAGGTTTTTTATTTGAAAATTATTTATTATTTTGGTTGTTATGTCGATATGTCGCTGGCGTTCGTATCGTATTAGATTTGTTTTTGTAGTAGGTTGTAAATTGAACGTAGTAAAATATTTTGGAGTAAAATTCGGTAAACTCTTAATGCAATTTTCATAATAAAATAATGAACGGCGCTATTCGGGGTTCACACGTACCTCCCTACGAGAATGACTTTTGTTATACAACTTAAAAGGATTATTTGGGCGAGCAGCTTAACGTTTTCATAAACGAAAATGGGAGGTCTAATATTTTATGTTTTTTACAGA
This sequence comes from Heliconius himera, assembly GCA_021202915.1. Lineage (NCBI taxonomy): Eukaryota > Metazoa > Arthropoda > Insecta > Lepidoptera > Nymphalidae > Heliconius > Heliconius himera. The sequence goes on from JAJHJA010000353.1 coordinate 1,882,242, forward strand.
TGACAAGCGACGAAAGCATTATTTTAATCGTATGGCACATTTTAGTTATTTTAAATGAATATAATTACTTTTTATTCAAATTGCTAAATATATTTTTGAGTTCTTTCCACTGTATAAAAGCTACAAACAAAAAAATAGAATGTGTTTTCTGGAACATTTAACGCAAGAGTTAACGCAAATCGGTTTGGTTAGTATTACACATAATTTGATAGTACTAAGCAGATCTACAAGCTGTGGTAGAAAATTGCTAATTTAAATAAGTCTGCAATCCTCTGAGATGATCTTTCTTGAGATAACTCGAGGCGCAACAGTTCGCTCGTAATCTAACACCGTTTCTAGACGTGATTCTTACTCTTTTTCATATTAAGTTGTATTTACGTTTGATAGTAATATATTAAATACAGTAAAAATATAGATATAAGAAATATATTCCAAATGTGCTATGATGTGCCTAGTTTCTAAGCGAAAAATTAAATTTGCATGTTATCTGGGGTTCACTTGCGCCAAAATTAGGATAAATTTGCCCTTCGAGATATCCTTTTCGGTGACCCACTTTGCAGGTGCTCTCTCGTCACATCAGTCACTATATATATATATATATATATATATATATATATATATTTATAAACATATACTCATATATATAATATGTATATATTTATATTTTTATAGCCATATATTTTCTTGATACATTCCGTCAACATTTACATTCATTATATTTGTCATTGATTTCGACTCTACCTTAAATTCCTCGAAGAGGATCTTCGATATCGGATCAAGTGACACAGTTTCTTAAATATACTTTGCATAGTAAGCGGTTCGTGGGGTGCTTTAGTGGTAAAAATTACCATGTTTTTATTTATTTATACTCGACAGTGTTGAAGGAAAATAATGAGACATATTTTTTATTTTTTTATTGGTAATTTCTTATGAATGATGGTAATTACACAAATTTTGAGAAATAACAAACATTTTAAAAAATAAATTAATAATAAATAAATAAAAAGTAAACTTTTACAAATTTTAAGAAATGTAGAGTTACGTTATATCAGTTATATACTTATATTTATACATATTGTTTTATTTTCCATTATAAATTATATTAAATTAGTAATTTAACTTCTCGATTTATCCCTAGCGGTAGTCCCTCTCTATATACCTCTTTCGCCTCGTCCACTGTCATCAACCTCTTCATACATACCCTCCGGGGGGTCCACATACTTTTTACGTGACCTTCCTCCAGTATCTTTGATACTGTGTTATCGAAGGTCAACCGAGGTCTCACCCTACCTCTCTTACCACTCACTTTTCCACCATAAATCTTTTTGCCAATCATTCATCACTCATTCGTTCGACGTGCCCAAACCAACCGAGCTTTATTCATTTTTTTTTCGGAGCTACAAATTAAATTAATCAATGTATTTTAAATTTATTTTTCTATAACAATCAATAACACCTACAATAAAAATTCAGTAAATTTACAGTAGCATAACGTGATGCTAATAGTAATTGTACATAAAATAAAAAAAAATATATAAACTCAACAAATTAAACAAAAATCTTTATCTATAAGCAAAATTCTTTATTATTAATACTATAAAACAATAAATTGAACCCGACATAAACAACCGCCTACACACTACGTAGTACAACCGGCGCCCACGCAGCCGTCTACGGGCGGGGCTGTCTGGTGTAGAACTTTTTAGTTAGATTGCATATTTTAAAGGTAATTGACATTTATCATTTTAAACATTTATTGAATAAGGCATTTTTTTGAATTACAAGCTATTTGTCGGTGATATTGATTGATTTTAAATTAGAAATTGTACTTTTTTATGATTTTATTATGATGTATTTTCTAGGTAGATTTTTATAAATAAATAGATTTGATACAATTAATAATTTATATCATTGTCATTGATCAACAATTTTAGTAATTTGGTTTTAAAAAGTTAAAAAAACCAAGTATAGTGCACTAACTGCTAAAAATCGTATAGACTATCTAACTATGAACTATAAATCATATGGGTTCAAATTTTTATACATTTTCATAAGTATTAGTACTTAGTACTTTAAAAATGGTAAAAATATTGTCTCTTATTTATCGTGCTTGACAAGTCGACCTAATAAAAGCGGGCTAATAAGAAAAATAAATTGCATTCTATAAAGACCCTATATAGTTAAAAATGCTAAATAGTATCTATGATATAGAAGATAAAATATATCCTGTTACATTTCTCGCACTATAATTACTATATTATTAAAACTATAACACATCTTTTTGTTATTGTAAAAATTTTTTATTTTAAAAGTTTAAAAGTTTTAAAAAACTGTTACTGTTATAATTTATCAAAATGTTAAACACTATTTTATTAAACTTTGGTAAAATTATCCTTTCAACAATATACAAGCACAAATATGCATAGAATTTAGATCACATTTTATCGTACGGTTTAGTAATTCTATCTGAACTTTGGAATAGGAACCTCGCTAGTGCGTTTATAGTGGAATAGTTTACGATGCGGCGTCTGCGGTATATCGAATAAACCTTCAAGTGACAGCCTTTATTAAATAAAACATGTAAAAGATAATAATATAGAAAAATCATTTACAGAATGTACGAAAACCATAATACAAATTAAACAACGAAATTTGACCTAAATAATTATAATAGATGCTGAGATATTTTCTTAACGTGTATTCAAAGTGAAGTGACATTATAATTCTAAATGAAGAAATAAAAAAAGAATAAAAATGAGTGGATTAGGCCCTCCTGGTGTGTGGGCGGCTCAGAAGCGCCTGGAGTCGTGGGCCAGAGCTGCCAGGGAAAGGACTTCGAGCGCTAGCAGCGGACAAAGTCACAACTCTACTGACAGCTTCGGTGAAGATAAATCTCATGGAAGCCCAAGTGTATGTAAATGCAACATATTTTAAACATTTCATTATAATATCTTGAATAAATATATTTATTTGAATTTTCAGTTTTATATTATAATTTTTCCTAAAGACAATGGCCAATATCCTAACATCTTAAAAACTATACATGGAGTTTTGTAGAATATAATATAAATATAAAAACACTATTCAAAATGAAAGAAAAAAAATAAAAATAAAATAAAAAAGGATAAATGATGAGCGTTTATATATTATATCATTCAAAAAGAACATCAATTTTTAATATATTTTCAGTTTAAGTGTTCTTACAGACGGCACTGTACGGTTAGTCGTATTTTAGTAGTAAATATTGATACTTACTTAAACTCGGTCGCGCTTACGATCGGATAGTCGTAATATCCTTTACTCATAATATCGATTCGTGTTATATTTCTCTAGCTAAGTGTCAGATAACTGAAATTATAAACAAAAAATTATTATGAAAAAAATTATTAAAATTATTTGATGATTGAAAATCTGAAAAACATGAATTTACTTACTGCCAGTATGTGGTGTTGTGTTTCGCCTGCATACAATTTAACCTATAATCATTCTTCTTAATAATACTGGGTATGTGAAGCTAGTATAAGTATACTATTATAGTAGTCAATGTGTGAAAAAAATACATTTTTTATCCATAGGTAAATATGTAAGTTATTATATAGGCATTTTTTTACGTCACGTTGTGGTATCACGGTGTTATAATATTAAATCATACCCAGACCTACATTATAAGAAAGTACGATGAATTTATAGCTGATAAAAAATTTATTTCATGGCACACTTATCTAAAATATAATGTATTTTTGTGTATTATTCACACTACAGCTTTTACTGCCGATATGTGGTACATTATACAAATTTTGCCTAAGGCTTCTCCCGCGTGATCAATCGGATATAGTTAAATGTGTATAATTTCTAAGTGTATGCCTGACCGAAACTTGGAATGAAGTATCGAAATGAAGAACACGATTTAATATTCACTTCCTCCCTGAAGCAGTAGATACTTTTTTCTCAAAAAATATAAATTTTGAAACTAACATCTTAGTGGGTTCAACCAAAACAACTCCACAGGTTTATAATAGTGATACAAATGTTTCTGTTTCTTACCATCACTATTAATTTTAATAATAAATACAGAACTACTGATTATTGTCTCCAGTTCGTTTAACACCAACAGTGTTGTTGAAATATTATTAATGTAAATATCAATATCTCAGAGGCCAGTCGTGGCGTAGTGGCACAAAGTGTGACTGTGAAACCGACTGGTTGTGGGTTCGATCCCCACTCAAGGAGATGAAATATTTACTTAAATTTATATTACCATTTATTCGTTCTGGTGTCGAGGCAAAGCGCAGCGTTGAGTTCTGCCACTTAACACGCAATACCTCCAGAATTCGGCAGAAAGTGGGGAACGGAGTGTCTTTCACTAGGTTTTACTGTGTGCACGATACAGCGTGAAGCTGATTTATTTTTTATTTATAAATATCTCATGAGGTCACTTTACATAAATAGATTTTTGGCGTCTTACTATATAAAAAAAATTTTTATTCGAGTTAGAACGAATGTACGACAATTGCATTTAATCTATATCGAATTGAATACACTATATATTCATTGTAAAATTTCACTTATTAAAACATAAAATCGATTCGGTAATAAAAAAAGTAACAATGTTGATAATTGATAAAAAATATAAAAAATAATTCATCACATACACCTGTTTCGTACGAACAATTATGACAAAACACTATACGAACTTGTACCAGAACACATTTTTACATTTCATAAAACGTCGACTCCCTTTTGTTTTACACTATAAAACAACGGTAAGAGCTCGGTGTACCACTCTCAGTTTGACTCCATTCCCATTTCCTTGCTTTCTATTTACCTGGGCAACTTTTTAATTAATTACTCCTAGTTTTTCCAAGAGCTGTATGCATGTTCGTGGCACAGTTACATAAGATGAGAGCGTGTAAAGTAGAAATGTTAGCACTTATTTTATACATGTTTTTATTTATTTATTTTTTAAACTATCGCCGTAGACTTAAAAAATATAAAATAAAAATTGGATGTCTCGAGCTTTTTCTGAAATTCAATCTTAGCTTAGCCAGAGCACTTTTATGTGTTATGTGGCTTTTAATACCAAATTTTGTCCCCTTTTTAAGGCTATTCTTTTTTAAGATTTAACCACAAATGTATATTTTCCATTTTTTTTTCTGTATTAGTTCTATCTGTAGTTGCTAGTTGCCAAATTTCATAATTAAATCAACCGGAAATATCCCATTAATTTAGATTCTTTTATAAAAATAATGAATGTTTCTCTGTATTTTCTTTATAGAATCGTAAACTATGCATTTGACCATGTGATGGTCTTTAGCAAAGTTGTCGTGCATGAGCCTACGAAGGTTTCTGAGGGTACGACCAATCTTTTTTTCGAAATTAACAAAATCAATAAAATGGAAAATCAATAATTGAATATTTGTGTAATGTCTTTCCTTTAAATTTATTTTAATTGGTAGTGTCGCAACGCGTGCAAGGTATAGCTAGTTTTAAATATAATCTATACTAATATAAAAAAGCGAAAGAATTTGTTTGTTTAAGCCCTAAGATTTCTGGAACTACTGGTCGGATTTATTTTTTTTGTTTTATATGAAAGCAACATTCTTCAGGAGTGCTATTACTTTAACAACATGCGCCGCAGAAATAGTTAAATATATTTAAGTACATTGTACTACAAAAAAAATTCAGTTTCATTAGTTTTAAATTAAAGTCCGCGACACCCTATATCTATCTCTTATAAATAAGTCACAATAAGGCATTTTGTGACAAAAAAAATAATGAAAATTGCAAGGTGCTATTTCAACGTTTTTTTTTGACAAAGATATTGAAACTTACGAGCGAAAGATATTCCAAGGAAATCAAGGAAAGTCATGAAGATAAACTTTGGCTTTTAATTAAAAAGTTGTGTTATAGGATTTCAATTGGACTTATATTTTTCGAGAAAATGTAAAATTAAAATAATTCAACGCTCTGCTTACGGCCGCCAGCAAGGCTCGAGTTCCGCGCGGGGCGTCCTGGCTGCTGATTTCGTCCTCGCAAGCAGCCACAAAATGCTTGCACTTTCTCTAAACTATGAAAACTAAAAAATAAATAAATCAGCTTCACCCTGTATCCCGCACACTGCAGGGTAAGCAGAGGGAACCTAGTGTTAAGATACTCCGTTCCCCACTTTCTGGCGAATTCTGGAGGTATTGCGCGTGGTAGAACTCAACGCTGCGCTTGTCCTCAACACCAAAGCGTAGAAATGGAAATATAAATTTAAGTAAATATTTCTTCTCCTGGAGTGGGGATCGAACTCACAACCAGTCGGTTTTATAGTCACACTTTGTGCCCCTGCGCCACGACTGGCCCCATACTAACTATGAAAAGTGATTAAATATATAAATTATACAATCTATCTTATAGCAAATGCAGCATAATAAAGTATTTATAGGTGATATTCGGGCGAAGCCACGAATGGGCCGCTAGTATAAAAATAAAAATCAAATACTACGTATCGACTTACTGAGCAAATCGCATCAGAACCACTTCTCTCAAGACGTAGCGTCGTAGACACTCTAGAGCTAAACCAACCTACATAGATATACCTAGATTAAATGTGGTTATTAGTTTTTACTGATGTCTTCTGAATAGAACTAAATCTCATTTTCTTGAGTGTTTTTTCATTTATTTAAAAGATTGAAATTTTACCTGTATATTTTTTGTTCGGCCAGAGTATGTACATTTACCATTATTTTAAGTTTTAAGCATAATTGTTTTAAGCAAAAGATCTTCTTACTTACTACAATTCTTATTTACTACATTATTTTAAGAAATATTACTTTTTTTGTGGCGGAAAATGAGAAACAAAGTGCCTTAACACTAGGTTCCCTGTGACTACTCTGCTGATTGCGAGATACAGTGTGAAACTGTACATTTTTTTATATTAATTTATTACTATCAAATATCTGTCTCATTTGTCTCGAGTACTATAATTCGTCTAAATTATAGATTTAAATGATAATAATTTTACTAAATTCTTTTATTTTTTATTATTTTAGTGTCCAAATTATTTATTAAGTAAGGAACCATGATGCCCTGGTAAGCTATTATTTATTAACCTATTTGTTATTAACTGATAATGAAACTAATTAAGTTTGAGTCATATTGCGTGTTGCAATTTTATCAGAAATTTTATTTTGAAACTGCGAGTCAAAATAATTTTCTTTTAAAATTGTAAATTCAATTTTATCACAAATGGAAATAACTTGGCAGTATTTAAAGAGAAAATTTTCTTTAGTAGTCTCTTGCAATTTGATTTTTAAAGGAACGATGTTTTTTAATATTCTAACCTGTAACCGGTATACGTACCTATATCTCAAGTATGTTTAGTCAGTTCTGCCGTAACTACTAAGTCCATATGAAATAATTGAATCAGCTAATGCGTTATATAGCATTATCTTAGTCTTATACGTTAAACTACTTTTTATAATGAAAATATTTGCCAAAAATGATCTTAGTTTATTACATACATAATTAATATGTTTATGCCAGTTAAAGATGTAATCAATTGTTAATCCTGAATAATAATAAAATAAGTACTTCGAAAATTTATAATATAATATAGTAATTTATATAAAACGAAAGTACAGACTGAAGTGTACTGATAGTATACTGTTCTCTGTCTGAGTGTTTGAAAATGAAAACTTTTTTTTATATAACATTACTTATTTATAAAAAAAACCGTATTTAAAATTTAACGCTTCATTAGTTCATAGAAAAAGTGTTCAATTACTAGCACTAGCTTTAATCGGTTTCCGATTCAACACATGCACGAACAAAGAAATAAAAGGAACTAAAGCAACACTTGTACTTCAACGGCTTTCATAATAACGTTTTCGGAATGTCCTTGTTCAATTAAAATTGGACTCTTGCAAAAAAATCTGTTCAGAATTTAAGAATTAGGCCAATTATTCGGGTACTCGATATTCTATACACTTTTACCAATATTTAAAATTTGATATTTTAAAAATTTCAATTTAAAGCGTTTTTATATCTTGTAGTCGTTGTCTTGTGTATTATTTTATAAATTTTATTTTTTTATATAATAAGCTTCACGCTGTATCCCACACACAGCAGGGTAGGCAGAGGGGACCTAGTGTTAAGACACTCCGTTTTTTTATATTATACTTTAATAATGTTAGACGGAGCTGTTTAATATTAAGGAAATGAGAATTGAGTTCTCATATTCTTAGACCTATCTAAGAATATGAGAACTCAATTCTCAATTCCTTAATATTGAACAACATCAGCAAAGCCGAATTCCTAAATTCGGAATGGTTAGTTAGACTACTAATTTATAGTCTAATTAACTGGACTACTTAGACTACTTAGACTACTAAGTAGTAGTCTAACTAACCAAATTGACCTACGCGCACTTAGTATTGACTCGTGCTATGATAGGTTCAATGTATACATATAACAATAGCAAAATAAATCAATTGAGTTCAATGAACTGAACTAATTTTCATCTAAATATTTATAAAATCAAATCAGGAGTTAAGACGCGTTAAGACACTGCGTTCCCCACTTTCTGCCGAATTCTGGACGCATTGCGTGTTCAGTGGCAGAACTCAACGCCGCGCTCAGCCTCGACACCAGAGCGAAGAAATGGAAATATAAATTTAAGTTAATATTTCATCTCCCCGAGTGGGGATCGAACCCACAACCAGTCGGTTTTACAGTCACACTGCGTGCCGCTGCGCCACGACTGGCCTGGCCTCTAAATATTTATTTTAATAATAAATCAAATAACCCACGAAGGGGCGTTAGTGTGTTAAAGATTATAACGGATCACGAATATCCATTATCCTTTCAATTAAGAGATAAAACAATATCATCAAATTCAAAGTAAACTCATCGTCGCCACAGTTGGTATCGCAAAGAGTAAAATGCATTAGGGTGTGGTAAAACAAAGCCAATTATGGCGCGTCCGAAGCACTAATAAATTATGTGTGGAAAACATCGGAATGAAAAATGTGCAACACGACAGGAGACGGTCCAGTTCCGTTATTTATGGAACGTCTCGAAATATTTAATAAAGTAGCACTAAAATATGCATATTCATTTACATAGCTAATGTTTTGTATTTTGTGGAGATTTTTATTTTATTTTCATTTACCAGTAATATATGTTTGAGATGAATGTCTCTTCTTTTTTTTTCGTAGATTTTTTTGTGTATTCCACAGTAAGGGAGGCAGAAACAGCTTGCATCAATACTTTATCCAAATTCCATTTAACTTAAATATTGCGTATGAGATTTATATGTTTTGAAGAAGCCAATTTTGGCAAAATATATATATTATACTACTATACTTTTCCATGCATATGAAGTCCTGGACACCTCTACACCAGTCAACATATTGATACATATTTATACTATAATAAAATAGTAACGGATCAGGGACTGTGCATCATCTAATAACGTAATAGAACCAAATATAATTATTTTTAAATTTGTCTGTTCGTCTATACTTTTGGTGATGCTAATTTTAGGATCGCCTTAACCGATTTGATTACAATTTTCACTATTATATTTCGGCAAGGTTTCCTTTATATTTAGTCTTTGTTTTATTTTAGGTTTATAAATAAAAAAGTTATACCATTTGAAAGGATGTTGTTTGCTAGTTTTTATCACGAAGTTCCCACCTAAATTCAAATAAAATCCCTAAAGATTTGATAGTTTGTTAATTGTAAAAAAGTATAAATTACCATAATAAAATACACAATAGGAACGGAGTGTTTTAACATTAGGTTTTATAAACGAGATACAGCGTAAAGCTAAAAAAATATAATCGTATAGTTCAAGCGGGCAAAGCCGCGCTGGGGTCACTAGTTTTAAATATAAACAAGAATGAAAATCCACAGTAGCATATATACTCAAACATTTGCCAACTGCGTCACAACTATATAATTCAAATATTGTATTGTAATTAATTTAATTATTTCAGCAAATTTAGTAGAAATGTACACGATTCATATAATATTATGAATATCATAGGTATATTAAATGATAATTTTAACAAACGCGTTAGAATTATCATTAAAGTCAAAATTTTAAACAACGTGACTAAGGCCACTGCAAATAAAATCGATAAAAATATTTTTCCCAAGCAACTTCAAGCTTTTATTTAACTTGCCTTGTTAGTCAGTAGGTATGTGGCTCGAATTTTTCAATTGGATTTTAAACGAGTTATCTCCAATCGATTGGAGTCATTTTTTGTATATATTTTTTCGCGTACTTAATTCCAAATCCAATATGGCGAATTAGACATTATAAAATGGAAATAGATCGATGACTCCTGGATATCCGAAAATGGAAAATCACAGTTTTTATTATAGTATTATTTTGACTACTACTACTAAGAAGTGTAGATTTTTTCTCTTTTTTTCAAAATAAAAAAAAAATATTATTCACGCGTTGTTAAACGTACACGTATCGATTTTGTAATCGAGAACTATCCTTGTTAGTAGTTCAAAACAGCAATAAAGAAATTTGCTGTTTTTCACTTACAATTTTTTACCTAGAAAGGACTGTCGAGATATTTTATTTAACAAATCAACAATATTTTTTAAATAATGTTTTTTGTAGCGATATTTTACAAACAAAATGGTATGTATGATATCAACAGTATGGAAGAACCTGAACGTGACTAGGTGTGAACGTATAGTCGCTAACGAGCGCGCACGACTTGCCTTACAGGTTTGCGCCACACCCTATCAAATACAGAATATTGTAATTATTCATAAGCTATCATACTAAGGCATTAAACTTATGACAATCAAAGCAATTTTTCGTATTTTTTTAAATGTCACTACTATATTCCGTATACAGCAGTGTAGACAGCGGACACCTAGTGTTAAGACACTCAGTTCATGCCGCTCAATTTTTGAGGCATTGTGTGTTGAGTGTCGAAACTTGGCTTCACGCTTTTTCTTGTTACCAGAGCGGGGAAATAAATAAAATTCATCGCTGAGTGCGATGTGGGTCCGATTGAGTGAAGTATTTAATTTTTTTTTTTTGCTCTGGCGTCGATGCAAAGCGCAGTTAAGATCCAGTACTCAACAAATAATGCCTCGAGACTTCGGCAAAAAATTGGGGAGCAAAAGTGTCATAATAGAAGAAGGAAGTGTAATTCCTTCTGCCTACCGTGCTCTATGCGGGATACGACGTGAAGTTTCTCTCCAGTATACACATTTACTTCGGCCATCGCTGTCTATGCTATAAATTTAAAAATCAATATCATTTATTATCATCCATTACGTCCTCTTAGCTCCTTTGCGCTCTTTTGACGTAGGCATCTAATTTGAATTCATGTAGTCATTTTAGGTTCGACTTCCACTTATTACTACGTTCCACATTTTTTTTTTAATATAACACCACGAATTTGTATTGTTTGTAACTTTTTCACTTTTTTTCTATTTAATTGAGATTATTGATTTTTTTATTGAAATTATGAAAATAGAAATAGTTCAGTATTTCGTTCTAAGTTTATGAGACGACACAAACAATCCACCTTCATTATTCGAATACGGTTATTTGATGGTAATCGTTCTTGCTACCAATTAAATTACATTGTCGTTTTGAATAGATATGTAACCATCTCTCTGGATTCCTCTTCTTTTAATACTCAATTTTTTTATTTTATAAATAACATCATATTTTAATTACAGGAGATGTTAATACCCAAAGAGCAATGCCGAGTGCAGCCGCTGAGCGAGACGCGGACTGCGACGTCGCTACCTCACGCAAGGCTTGCGAGGACACCCTCCATATCTTCTCAGAGCAGTCTTGACAGCGGCACTTCGAGGGCAACTGTAAGTTATATCATATTATGTAGGTATACAAAATTTGTATAGGAATAGACCAACGTTGTTAAAACTAGAATTTAATTTATTAGGCTTAAATGTCTCAATAAGAATCTTTTAATATTTTCCTCCGCTTTACTGGGAACAATTATGCGATTTATAAGACAAATTGATTTCAATACGGAAAATAGATTGTATTTTAATCTTAAATTAACATAAAAAACTGTATAAGGCATTACGTATTACGTTGTTTGAAATTATTAAAAATTATACATGTTATGTATTATTTTACATCCATTATAACGTCATAATTTTAGCCAAAATGGTGTCGATAGCTGGTTTGGTAATCGCATCAGTTTTTATGGTGTGAATGACAAGGGGCAAAAATAAATAAATAAAATACAGAATATACAGGTCTATGCGAAATATGAGATATACGCGTTTACATGTCAGCTGTCAGTGTAAAATTACATTTAAAAAAAGCAAATTGAAAAGCATATTCTTTTCGTCATCCTGTTCAAAGTTTGACCTTAACTTTGCAAGATGTTCTAGCAAAGATAGACAAATGGAGATAATAAAAGCTTGTAAAATATACCGAATATTTTACATGATTTGATTCATTGTTTGGTATTATTACAAAAGTAATATATAGTTTTAAAAATTTTAGACATTTAACATATAGTAATCGTTATTGACAATATAATATATATGGTTTAATTTTTTTCGGCAAGATGAAGAGAAGAGACGAAAGAATGCGACTAAATTCAGATCAGTGACCGTTGCAATTTGCAGTTTAAATGTCTCCAAGTAGACAAGATACAGATACAGGCTTAGTATATCTTATAATTTATAGAACCAAATCATAATATTGTTTTTATCCTATAAAATTTAGTTGGCTACTTAAAATCAATTAATAATGAGATTTAAATGAGGAGGAGTGCGACTGCGCTATATTGACTATTGAGTTTAAATCAATTTACACAAGGACCAGCAGGTCAGTTCTCACTTATCGAAAACTTAAAGTGACGAACTGACGTCGTGTATAACTTTACTAAATTAACTACGTCGAAATGTATAGATAAACAGTCACATGCAGAAATAGTACTTTAATTTAATAAATAATTGTGATGTATGTATGTATTATTATTTATTGAATGGTTTATCGTTTTAAATATGAATATTTTTTACTATTTTTTTTTATTTCTCTGTTAGCACGAGACTTACATGTGGTAATCTTTTGCCTGAATTGTATTTATTAGCCACTTTCTGTAACTATAACGCATAGAAAACATAAGAAACAATGAGAACAAGAATGTTGTGATATCAGAAGTTTTAATAATTATTTGTTTTGTTTATTATTTCTTACCCACGATAGAAAATACGAAACAAAAAAAAATTCGTACGGAGTACGGACACATGGCACGGATGCACGCTCCGTACTTTTTGATAGATAAAACATTCCTTTTAATTATAAACACATAAAAATATTAACGATCATAGATTTAGAAGGCTGATAGCAGAAAACATAAAGTTAAACTTTATATACGAAGCTTTATTGACTTAATCACTCCAATGTATACCTTTACGTTACGTTGGAGTGATACTGGTTGATCCAACTATGTCAAAAAATAAAATCTCAATGTATTACTATACAAACATAATATACAAACTTATGTTGGGAACTTTCTAGAAAAATTGAAAAATACCAACTAACTAAACAAGAAAATTGAATAACATAAGTGCAAAGTTTTACATTACACAACATAGAACTTGCCAACTATTCCAATGTTATCGAGAACACTTTTAAATTGTAAACAAGCATGCATACCGACTTGCTGTTTGTTATTTTCAACATTTCAGCAACTTATTCAGATGCTTTTCTAAGAATTATAAATGAAAAATCGATGATGAGAGATTTTTTGCTTATCAACAAAAACACAAGAACACATAGTATTTTTATAAAATAATTAATTCAAATTAATTCAGTTTCACGCTGTATCCAGCACACAGCAGAGTAGGCAAAGATTACGTAGTGTTAAAACACTCCGTTTTCCATTTTCCGTCAAATTGCAGCGGCATTGCATGTTGAGTGGCGGAACTCAACGCTACACTACTCTACTAAGTACTAGTATTTTTATAATAAATAATTAGCTTCACGCTGTATCCCGCACACAGCAGGTTAGGCAGAGGGAACCTAGTGTTAAGACACTCCGTTCCCCAATTCTGGAGACATTGCGTGTTGAGTGGCGGAACTCAACGCCGCGCTCTGGTGTCTGGGAAACCCTCGACACCAGAGCAAAGAAATGAACATATAAATGTAAATAAAAATTTCACCTCCTCGAGTGGGGATCGAACCCACAACCAGTTGATTTACAGGCACACTTTGTGCCCCTGCGCCACGACTGGCCTCATTAGTATTTTAGTATTTTTATATGAACTGTTAAAAGAAAATAAATCAATGGATTGTATATTAAATGAATTAATCATCTGTGTTTCATCACAAACGTACGACCGTTCCATCCTGCCGAGTGTGATTGCATACTTGTCAACAACGCCTTGTGACAGTATCAATCACAACGCTGACAGTTTCAGTTAGGCGCCATCTGAGATTATAGAGATGCGAAAAATATATTTTTAAAGAAACTATTTATCATTACTAAAAGTGTAACATTTTTAAGACAATATCATGAATTAAACTTTTCAAAATTGTAACTGTTTATACTTATTAAGAAAACGTATAAAAATTTGAACGTAGCGTTACTCGAACCCGCGCCTCCTGGAAACCGACCAGGCGCTCTGACCACTAAGCTATACGTTCTCGTCAAGCTACGTTGAAATTTTTATGCGCTTGTTACAACTTATTTTATGTTCTTAACATCTCTGTAGGGAGATTTTTACAAATTCCCGCTACCTAAAGATAATTACTAAGTTACTTTTCTTTCCTACGTGTGGAATAACACTTTAAAAGATGTTAAAAATGTAACTATTTATTTCTATTCTATGCTTACCCGTATATCCAGCGTATCGTACAAACTACCAAATGTACTAGAACTTGCATGCAGATGTTATATTTACTATCTAAATTATTTTTTTGTTTTCTTTTATAAGTCTCTCGCTTTATTAGGATCAGGTGCGGGAACTGTTTGCAGCGGGTAAGTGTGCGTATTTAAATAATTTTATTTTTAAAAGGCGGCATACCCCATCTTCAGTGCTCGCTACGTTGTGCTTCCAAGGCGCTCAAGTGGAAGCGATCACGCACGCCATTTTAGTTTCACATACTCGTGTAAATTTTTGCCAAAACATTTACGATGTTTTGCCATATTGTACGTGTAATGTTTTTAAACCATGTAGTCTCGTTTTGATAATGAGGTAATTTTGAACTTTTAAAATAATGCAATAAATAATGATACTCTGTTGTTGCATGCGTTGTTGCTTGCGGGTAATGCAATTGAGCGGAATAAATGTGAATATACATAAAAAGCTATCATAATGCCTTAAAATTATCAATAAAGAAGGTCTTGATTGTAGCCGCCATATTATTATTTACAGTGAGTAAGCAAAAAGCTGCATTTCAAGTTTTATTCAGTAAATAGTAGATGTAAAAGTTTAAAAGCTTATAAAATATTTATCAGCAAAGGAAGATTATTTTCAACATTCACCAATGTCATACCAAGATACGATATGACTGAGTTTCATTTTATGAATAATTTTAAATTTTATGGCGCAATAAAGCGTATGTGCGCACGCTTACCCCACATACATAACTCAATACTTTGTACCTACGATAGAAAATACGAAACATGTATACTATCATTTAACCTTTTCACCTTAAATTCGTCTCTCGTTTTAGATTAAGGCTTTGAATTTGCCCTAAATTGGATAGGTTCATAAGCAGTGACTACAAATTCACGTCCGAGACTTACTCGTGTCTAATAGGATGACCTGTAACTTGCTTTTAGACTTGTCATAAAAATTGCTTAAATATATTTAAAAAAAAAGATAATACCACTGAGTTGTTCTTTATAAGTATTATATTATTATAAATTATTATTGTTATGAGAGAGTATATATATGTATAATGTACATACAGATAATACATACCAAGATGACCTTTTTTATTTTAAATTTTGGGCTCAGTTAAAGTTATAGAAAAGTTAAAACACATTATTATTCATTTTAATTTTCTTTTTACGTTTTGTCGCAAGCGAAAAGCCACGTACCCACCTCATCTCTATATATAATAAGACAGTAAAAATATTTTGTCTGTACATTTAGTAATTTTGACTGAAATGAATAGAGGGACACTTAAAAAGAATAATAGAAAGCAAAAAGATTTTTTTTGAATTTCTTGTCTGTCTGTCTGTCTGTCTGTCGACATATTTCTGTCCGCATTTTTCTCTGAAAGTACTGAACCGATTTACTTGAAAATTTCACCAATTGATTTGTTTTAACTCAACTTGAGTACTAAAGTTTAGTTCATCAAAATCGGTTCATTAAAAAAAAGTTATCGTCATTTGAATGAACTCAAGGCATTACTTTGCCTGCGAATATTACATAGCAATCGCGCTGGTATGACCCTGGCTAGAGAATGACATTCGAAACGTCTGGTTTATATGATTGTTGATAAAAGTATATATTTTTGAAGCACTATTATATAATATTTTATACAATAAAGTAAGCAAAGTTGAATTGTTAGTGGAGATTACTTTCATAAATCATAACAGTTAAGTTTAAGTCGTAATTAATTTAACCGGCCGGTCAAGCGGCACAAGGTGTGACTGCAAAACCGACTGGTTGTGGGTTCGATCCCTACTCGAGGAGATGAAATATTTACTTAAATTTATATTTCCATTTCTTCGCTCTGGTGTCGAGGTTAAGCGCGACGTTGAGTTCTGCCACTCAACACGCAATGCCTCCAGAATTCGGCAGAAAGTGGGGAACGGAGTGTCTTAACACTAGGTTCCCTCTGCCTACCCTGCTATGTGCGGGATACAGCGTGAAGCTAATTTTAATTTATTTTAATTCAACACAGAGATAAAGAACTTGAAAGAAATATCAAGTAAATACAAAGATATTTTGGTTGGTTCGTTCATATAATATATGTAACTAATTTAAAAACTGTACAGGAGTTAATATGCAATTAATACAGTTATTTTACAAAGAATATTATGAATCCTACAACCTAAATTAAATTATTCACTGACATCAGCACATTTAACAGAGTTGTAAAATTATGATGAGACGTATATTATATAGGTAAAAAGAACATAAATTTACAAAAATATATACGTGTAATACATAATTAGCTTTATGTATATTTTATAAATATCAAATATCAACAATGGTCGTACTTTTTTATTTAAAACAATCAAAAATTCTTTGACGATAATGTCGTAAAAAAAATCATATTAGAAGTCATCATAGTTGTCAATCGATTGTGCTTATTAAATCAGTAATCATGTATTTTAGGCGGGCGAAGCCGTGGGCGAGCCGCTAGTACGAAATATTACTACGAGCCCTTTTGTCTAAATAGATTTATGACGACAATGGCATCTTAAATTCCGCCCTACTATCTTATTCTTATGAAGGACTTTCTGTTTACGACTTTGCATAGATTTTCTTTATAAGATAAGGGAATCTTTTTGATGATGTTTATAAATACATGTATTTGAAATCTATAGGCAGAATCTATAGTTGATGCATATAGTTAACACAAGATTCGTGATTTCATTTAAGGCAAAAATTGCATATAGCAGGGTAGGCAAAGGGAACCTAGTTTTAAGATACTTCCTTCTTTGAGTTCCTTTCTTGAATTTTTCGAAGTATTGCGTGTTACCTTTATGCCAGATCGATGAAATAAAAATATTAATAAATAATAATTCATTCTAACCTACAACCGCTGCGTTATAGTCACACCTCCTCAAAAAAAACAGAGTCACAGTCCTCAAAAATTTACAGAGTAAAATGCTTATTGATATGATACCTATATGATATAATTATAATAAAAAAAACTAAAACTATCGGGTTCGCTGGTTTAATGGTTTATATCACAAATTACATTGCACTACACACTTTTCAAAAGACTGATTTAAAAACTGGATAAAGTTATCATTTTATTAAGATTCAATATCAAAATGTATGACAAAACTAAAACGACTACCGTGTACAAATAAGGTAGTTTGTCTCTAGTACTACTTACTTGTGGCGTTCAATCTTCCATACTAACATATATACACGATTAGTCATTTAATAACTCTACAAATTACAACAAAGTCTTATTTAAATTATAATATTTTAATATATTTTCTATATAAAATTAATGAACATTGAAATTTCTCCATTGTTTTACTTTTTGAACGTTTAAAACAATTAATTACTAAGTCCTTTCACAAAGGAAACAGGTCTTCGAACCTTTTGTGGCAAGCATTTTGTTATTCGTTGCAAGTCACGAACATATTTTAAATGACCCAAAATGTTTTTTGGTGCAAAAAGGTCAAAGCTGTCAAGGTGTAAAAGCGTAACGTATTTAGTATAGATATTCGACGCACTTTTAGCTTTAGTTGATTTTAAAATTATATTTTTAATTTAATGTTATATTAATAACTAATATCTAGATCTCCATACTGAATTTAATTAATTTTTGTCTACTGTTTATTGGCGTCGTTTGAAATTGAATCCTGAAAGAATGAACATCTGGACCCATTAACCATAATGTGTACAAAAGATTATGCTTCATGACATTTTTATATAAATAATAAACATAAAAAAACTGTTTCACGTTGTATCCCGCACATAACAGGGAAGATAGAGGGAACCTTGTGTTCAGACACTTCGTTCGCCACTTTCCGCCGATTTAATAACCGAATGACTTTTAAATTTTAGTTAGGAAAGGTTAGACAAAGAGGACCTAGTTTTACAGCACATTGTTCTCTATTCGCATATTCCGAATTCTTTGCCGAGTGACTGGCCCACATTGCAATTTATTAAGCCAGTACGATCACCTATAGGGAAAGGAAGGCAAAATGGTGCGCCTAAGAAAAATCCACTCGTCATCAATAATCAACTTTATTTTTGGAACTTTTATTCGAACGTGCTTATTTAGGGTCAGTCTATAGATCTCCATTAATAGGGGTTGAAGTAAATCATAAAATTAAAATATATTGGATGATTTCTGAAATCTTCTTTGGAATGACATTTTTTATTTTTTATTTAATAAAATTTTACGTTCCAATCAATAACATAAACATACACACAATCATAAACATATTATAAGCCTATCAGTATAGCGTCACATTTTTAAAAATTCTAACAATAAAATGCAAGCAATGTTATATACAGTGTACTTACTGTATATAATATTACTAAAAGCGTTAGTATAAAATCATAACATGCCCTAACACTATAAATCAAATGTATTACTATAAAATTAATGAAAAACTTAACAGAAATTTGTAAAAATCTCCCTACAGAGATACTTACTACATAAATAAGTTGTAACAAGCTTATAAAAATTGCGACGTAGCAAGATGAGAATGTATGGCTTAGTGGTCAGAGCGCCTGGTCGGTTTCCAGGAGGCGTGGGTTCGAGCCCCGTAACGTTCAAATTTTCGTACGTTTTCTAAATAAGTATTTTTCTTTCCTAAGTGTGCAATAACACTTTAAAAATGTAAAAAATCTTTAAATAAAATTTTATTAGAAACTATTACTATATATATATTAATTTATAGTAACCACATAGCATTCCACATTGATTTAAATCTATTCAAAATGACAATATTTCATTTAATAGTACACTAAAACTCCAAAATTCCAAATCGTGATTCCGCAACTATTAACATTAGTGCCGGCGTAGCGCTATAAATGCGAAACTTAATTAGGTACTCTACAGCAATGCAACCTACAAAATAGATAGAGCTATACTCTATACATATATGGTCACGTAAAACAGAGGTAGAGTCAACTATAAGCGTTGGTTTTGTCACGTATAGTACACAAAGGGTGTTGACAATGCATGTTCGAATTTGCTATGTTCTGACGGAATTCGTGATGAGAACAGTAAGCAGATCAACGTGTCGCACTCCTCGCGTAGAGTCGTCAATCAAGATTATATATTATTTATTGTTGAACTAAAGGTTTTTATACTGTTTTGTAGTTGTATAAGTAGCTTATTGTAGGGATACTGGGGATTCGTATTCAGCTGTGTACATTTGTATGCGTGAGAGCTTTTGGTGAGTTTTTTTTTTTTGTCAGAAAATACACACAGACAGACTAATGACTTTTATTTTTAACATTTTTAAAGTGTTAATCCACACTCCACACAATCCTGGTCGGTTTCCAGGAGGCGCAGGTTCGAGTCCCGCTACGTTCAAATTTTTATACATTTTCTAAGTAAGACTAATTACTATTTACTTTATGTTTGAGAACCATTTTGGCATTAACGTTCAATATTTTTTCAAATTATTTTGTAAAAATATACTTTAAAATATTTTTAACATTTTTAAAGTGTTATTCCACACTTAGGTTTAAAATATATTACAATTATGAAATTGGTAATACGTTTTGAAAATTAAATTAAATTTTAAATTTCTGTTTGCTTTAATGAATTTTGAAAAGGTACGGATTTACAACAATTAATTGAATGTGCGAATTTGATGTAAAGGACATTTGGAATTCAAAACCTATACCTACATATTTATATTGAGAAGAAGTATAGCCAGTGATGATATTATATATACGAGGTTGAACAACAACACTTACGTTGTCGATCGCTTCCAATAAGCGTTTAAATTTTACAAGGCGACGAATGACAGAGATTACGGGGAGACGTGACGCTTCCGGGAAGTCGGAAAGTTAACATAAAGCAACGAAGCTCGAGACAGC
Source organism: Heliconius himera (assembly GCA_021202915.1). Taxonomy (NCBI): domain Eukaryota; kingdom Metazoa; phylum Arthropoda; class Insecta; order Lepidoptera; family Nymphalidae; genus Heliconius; species Heliconius himera. The sequence continues at coordinate 1,902,966 of JAJHJA010000353.1, forward strand.
TCTTCGTTCTGTTATCTAACTATTATAAAAGTAGTATATTTAAACTTTCTTTTCTATATTAAATCCAGAACTCAATTAGAAGCCACAAAATTTGGCATCCTCCCTAAAATAAAACAGTACATCTCAGGTATCTTTATGCGTCAGAATTAATTTAAACTCTACAAAAGGCAACTACGACCATGTATTAAGTACTGCTTCTACTTTTACTATGTATCCGTCATAAGCTTTGGAGTTGATTGACGTTTCTCGCGTAAAATGAAGATGAGATCTCCTTTGATACTCAGCTACAGAGACTTGTTCATCGACGTAGGGTCGCTATGGATTTTTTACTGCATAAATTTCGAAGATTGGCCCTGTAGCTGTACAACTAAATTTCCTTTTCCTATTTTCACTATTAAATTTCCAGGAAATCTGCTTCACTCTATCCATATACGGTGGAAATTGCCGCTGTATGGATAAAATGCTTCGAATATACATTCTTTATTATTATTTAATAGAATATTTAAGTAAAAATATAGGTTAATAATTTATAACAATTCCATATATACATATGTATTCGCGTATGTAAGCGCTATGTTTTTTTTTACCCGGTCAAAATTATTATATTACAATTACTTTCAATTCCCCATTCTGGTAGCGTGGTGATGGATGAGGTGATGGTGCGTGGGGAACGGAGTGTCTAAGCACTAGGCTCTATCAGCCTACTCTACTATGCGGTAAAAAGAATAATGTAGGTTTTTTCTCTCCTGGTCTCTCTATTCGCGCGAGTGAGGAATAAAACAGTAAAAAAATAAATTTGTGCGTCAGTACATCTGACAGCGTTAAATGTTATTGTGTTTAAATATTAATTAATACCTCACTTCATGCCAATTATATACTCGTCAATAAAAGTTATAGCTTTTAAAGTTGTTAAATTGTTTTTATTCATTATTTGTTAATAGAAGCTTTAACCTAGGGTTTGTTATTTGTATGATGAAAATGGTGGTTTACTTTGCTAGAATTATTACTGTTTTAATACTAGGGAATTTCAAGTATAATTTATTAAATTCCATTCCTAATATACTAAAAATGGATATAAATAAAAGCAGTTGCATGCTTTTTCGTGTATACCATCAAACGTTCGTTTGCAGAAGGAACCTAATGTTAACACACTCAGTTCTCCTTTTTTACCTATTATACCTTTCGAGACATTGCGTAATGATTAGTGGAACTCAACACCTCGCTTTATCAATTAAAGCGAGAAAATTAAAATGAATATAATCGTTCGGGCAAGTAAGCATCGAACCTCCAACCTCTCGTTTACAGTTAGACGCTTGGACGAAGACGTCCTCAACTTTAACTATTTAATAAATTCCATTTATAATACTAAATTTCTTCTTGATATTTTAGTTGATCAATATTTTAGAATTTAATTAGAAAATAAATTATAATATAATATCTGTATGTGCATCTAAAATATCTCACGAACCTTAAAATCAATCAGTCTAGTATACTACGTACTGATACCACTGCAGCTAATTAAGAGCATATTAAGCGGATTAATCAATAACGTACGGCTTTAGCAATTATAAATATATGTATAACATTCTTAAATTATAATTGTATAAACGATGATTATCATTGGAAATTAATAGTAAGTGGCTAACACTCTGCTATATTCTGCTATACATTCTATTTTCTTTATTTTTTTTAGCTTCACGCTGTATCACGCACACAGCATGGTAGGTAGAGAGAACCTGATGTTAAGACACTCCGTTCCCCATTTTCCGCCAAATTCTGGAGACATTACCCATAAAGTGCTTTTTCTTCTTCTCAACTCAACGCCGCACTTTGCCTCGACACAAGAGCGAAGTAATAAAGAAGAGAAGAAATATTAAATATTTCATTTCCTCGAATGGGGCTCTAACTGTGCCACGACTGGCCTCAAATATATAATATACTTACATAATAATTGTAAAAGCCATAATTATGATTGAAAATAAATTGTAAGTGTCTTACACAATAATATTCTGCTATACATTCTATTTTCTTTATGCTATTTATGAAAATAAAGTCAAATTAATATAAATGTTATCGTTACAAAGTTTATTTCTTTAAGAAGTAGAATTTCAAGTCACAGGTGCCTTTAATAAACGACTATAGAGCTGTGCCTAGAAACTTTCTAAGTATTTTAGTATCTTTATCATCAAAATAATTCTTTAGAGCACACAAGGCTAATATAATGTTAAGATTTATTGCAGATACACTTATATTTTTTTAATTACACTCTTTATTCCGCAAAGCAGGGGAGAGAGAGAAAGCCTAGTATAAAAAAGCAGTGAATACAGTGTTGTTGTCCTCTTCCCGTCTGAATTCAAGATTTTACGAGTTGAGAGGTACGAACTTAACAACTTAAGAAAATAATTCATTTCCCTGAGTGTGTATCGAATAGCTATCTTGCTTACAGTCAATTGTATTTCACTGCACAACGTTAGCATTTCTGTTTCCCTGCGAAATTCGACTGCATATATTAATTAAAATTATATTTCTTATACTTAAAAAAAATTAAATTAGCTTCACGCTGTATCCCGCACACAGCAGGGTAGGCAGAAGGAACCTAGTGTTACACTCCGTTCCCCACTTTCTGCCGAATTCTGGAGGCATTGCGTGTTGAGTGGCAGAACTCAACGCCGCGCTTAACCTCGACACCAGAGCGAAGAAATGGAAATATAAATTTAAGTAAATATTTCATCTCCTCGAGTGGGAATCGAACCCACAACCAGTCGGTTTTGCAGTCACACCTCGTGCCGCTGCGCCACGACCGGCCTCACTAAGTTAATAAGTTAATCAAATTTTGTTACAGAGTCATCGCGGTTCATCACCTGCAATACGTACGTTCGCACCAGACGGTCGTACCCTAGAGGCCGGTGCGGCTGGAGTACCGCGTTCCCCATCACCACTACGAGCAGCTTCCCTTGATGTCCGGGCAGCTCCCATGGCTCATGGGTCTTTAGCATCCTTAGCTGATAGTCCTGCTCCACCTAGCCCGAGACATATACCACCGAGATGCTTATCCCCATTGCTGATGCCGCCACGGTAAGTTGATTGAAAATAGTTTAAAATTATTTTGTTATTTAATATTTTATTGTTTGTTTGTTAATATATTGTAAGTATTTTTAAATTGTTACAAGATAAATTGAGAAATTAAAAAATGATACAATATTTTTAACATTTTTAAAGTTACATATTTAGGAAAGAAGAATACTTTTTTAGACAACGTTAAAAAAATTACACAAAAGAGAAATAGTATACCTATGTTTTCTAAAAAAAATTGTGATGAAATATTAGGAATATATTAATTGGATATTGTTATTGGTATTACAGTAAGGTTGTTTACTCTTCTCCAGTAAATGATGTAATTGTTTACAAGAATTGAAGTAAATATCTTTGCAGAATTTTATCCTTCTTTAATAGTTAACAAAAATTGTTTTTTTTTAATAGTTAAAAATTTCTTTATATTTATAAACTAAACTAAACTTCTGAAAAAACACAACAGATACATTTTCATTTTTGTCTAAACAGTTTCGTTTGGAAAATTCAAACGCAAAATACCAAATAGTTATTTTTATATAATCAAATTTTCAATTGATCTATTTTCGCCGCGTACCTACATAGCTTACGGCAAAAGTGAATTTAACAATTTATCAGTTTTTCATATGGACCATAGGTAAACGTGATTGACGTGTTGACATAAATGTTTAATCGAAAAGTTATTTCTCTGAAAATAAATATTTAATTTACAATTGAGGCCAGTAGTGGCGCAGCGACACGAAGTGTGACTGTAAAACTGGTTGTGGGTTCGATCCCCACTCATTACCCACAATATTTACTTAAATTTATATTTCCATGTCTTCGCTCTGGTGTCGAGGTTAAGCGCGGCGTTGAGTTCTGCCACTCAACACGCAATGCCTCCCGAATACGCCAGAAAGTGGGGAACGGAGTGTCTTAACTATTAGGTTCCCTCTGCCTACCCTGCTGCTGCTGCCACTGCTGTGTGCGAGATACAGTGCGCAGCTGGTACCATAGCAAAAGTGCGACGACGAATTCCGCCACCCAACACGCAAGCCCCAAAAATTCAGCGAAAGGGGAGGATCGGAGTGTTTTAACATTAGGTTCACTTTGCCTACCCTACTATATGCAGGATACAGCGTGAAGTTGAAAAGATTTAAAAATTTCCCTTATAAGATTCATATGTCTTTTTCTTCAGATTATTTTATTCAATAATATATAAAAATATATTAAATCACCCTCAATTGATATTTATTTCTTTTGACTCAAATATTATTGGGCTTAACACGACCAAAAGCAAAACTCCTAAAATCGAAAGACGAAAAAAGAGCACATGATAACCACTTCTAAACAAAAAAAAACTTTTCAGTGTAGATATATTTCATATTTATAGATAATGTTAAAAGTATGATGTCAAGCTTAAATATTTGTCCCAGAATATCGGATACGCAAAAGTTTCCGCTCCGAGAATCAATCTTAGGCGGGCGTGTCCCTCATAAATTGATATAAACTCAATTTGCGCACCCGGGCCTTCTTCTGACACTCCACTCATCATTTTGTACTAACAAACCGTCTTTGCCCATATAATTACTATATAAAAATCAGTTTCGCACTGTATACCACACACAGCAGTGTAGGCAGAGGGAACCTAGTGTTAACGACACTCCGTTCCCCACTTCCCGCCGTGTTTTGGAGGCGTTGAAATCTACCACTTCGTACATTTCAACGCAGCACTTTGCCTCGACACCAGAGCAAAAAAATATAAAAAATTAAATAAATACTTAATTTCCTCGAGTTGGAATCGAACCTACAGATACGAGTGGCCTCGGTTACCGTATGTATGCCAACGGGATAATTGAACGACTATTAATAGACGTGCGTTTCGTTTATAATTCAGGACCCTGTAATTTGTTCTATGGTTTAAGCTTAATCGATATAATTCTCAGTTGAGCTCAGTTGTACCAATTTCTGTTTTAGATATTCATATTGGCTGAAAAAATATAAATAAAAATATATATTTTTTTCATTTTTTTTACTATAAACAAAATGGTTGTTTGATAAAAAACGAGTATGGTAGAGTTTGAAAAATAGTAAAAATGTTTGTTAGAAACAACCAGGATGTGCGTGGATCACAAATTGGAAATCGGGTGGAGCTGTGGCAAAAGATACATATTTGGTTTCGTTTTTATCTGACCTATTTTAATTTCGGGTACATATATATTTTTTGTGAAGGCTAACATCGTTAAAAACGCTATGCTTTGTAGTAAATAATGTTATACATTCACATACGTTTTTATTCTGGCATTTGACGCATGCCACATGACTGGCAAAAATAACCTGGTGAAAAATATTTAATTTCCTGCCTTATTTTTTTTCTAGCTCCATAGTTAAGGCGAAGGGAGCCTAATGTTAAGACACTCCGCCCTTCCCTTTGTACAGCCGAACTCTGAAGGCACACCGTATTGAGTAGCGGAACTTAACTTCGATCGATCGAAGAAATGAAAATATAAAAAAAAACATTTTCTCAAGTGGTAATCGAACCTACAACCTGTCGTTTACAGTCACACGCTTGTGTACCTGCGCCACGATTGGCCTCTTCAATATTTTAACAATGCTACTTACCACATTGATACCGAATTAAATTAAGATTAAATTAAGCCCATTTCAACTGCGTCATTATAATCCGTATATCGTATACTAGCGACCCGCTCGCGGCTTCGCCCGCTTATACCACAGAATTATTTACTTAACACACTGAAATATGTTCGTGTTTTGATATACCTATTATGTATGTTTGCAGCGCAATAAGATTTTTTATGACAAAGTTATTAAAACTTTAGGTCGCATTTTTGTATCTCCTATAAGAATCTTTAATTGAATGTTTGAAATAAAAATATAACTTATCGATACTTAGGTACAATAAAATCCTAACTCATCAGTGTCTGTACATAGAAGATATTACAATTAACAATGTAATAAAACTTGGTCAGTTGGTCTGTTTGTCTGTGCGTTTCTTCACGATAATCTTAGAAACTGCTTAACCGATTTAAATACTTTTTTTGTTTGTATTTTGGCAAACTGCCCTTAAATATTGAGTATTAGTTTTATTTTAATCAGCTTCACGCTGTATCTCGCACACAGCAAGTTACGCAAAGGGAACCTAGTGTTAAGACACTCCATTCCCCACTTTCTGCCGAATTCTGGAGGCATTGCGTGTTGAGTGGCAGAACTCAACGCCGTGCTTAACCTCGACACCAGTGCGACGAAATGGAAATATAAATTTAAGTAAATATTTCATCTCCTCGAGTAGGGATCGAACCCACAAACAGTCAGTTTCACAGTCACACTTCGTGCCGCTGCGCCACGACTGGCCTCAACTGGACTGGACTTTATTTTAATCGGTTCACACAAAGTTAAAACCAGATACACGCTTTATCCCGCCTTTAGCAGGGCAACTTAGTGTTAAGATATTGCGTATAATGTGTGACTGATGTGCGAACTGAAAATATTATTAAACGAAATGAAAATATTATTAAATTATAATTCAATCCTCCAAGTGGGGATCGGACCCACACCAGTCGCGTTACAGCCACAACTTTGTGCCCCTGTGCAGCGACGGCCTTTAACAAAGAAGAGATGAGTAGCGTCAGCGCTCCTTTTACGGAAACAGCATATAGGGTAAAATATTTTAAAGAAATTAAGCAATATACATCAACAGTGAAGACGTAGGTTTTTTTGTTCATTTCTCGATGTTTATTCATATCTATATTTCGTGTGACGCGGTTACGTATAGATACCAATAACGTAAACACATGCTACTACAAAAATACTACTAAAGTCTTTAGAACTTTGAACTTTGCCGCCAATATCTACGACTCGATTTCGGAATGAGGTGTATGCGGCGGTTTCCCTTTGATAAGTTTATGTGTGCGTGCGTCGTTCTCGACATATATTTTATTTTACAACGATAATTTTATTATTTATTTTGTTTGAAAACATAACTCTTTTATTATTGGGTTTTTTATAGAGTAGTTAAAACTGTGGTTTTATTTAAAGTGGTGCTGACAAAAAAACTTTGTATAATTGAGCGTACTTAATATTTATAGTATTTTTTTGGTTAATTAATACCAGTAGTTATTACAACACTTGCGAAGGAAGCATATTTTAGGCAATTTTTACACTATAATACCAAATAGTATTGACATTGTAGTGTTGATAGTAATTGAAAATAGTTATACTACAGGAGGATACCTTCATATGCACTGTTTAAACCTGTTTTTATGATATAATGTAGAATAATATATTCTATAGAGGAATCACACATTCTTTTTATTCTTTAACTATAACACGTAAATACATTTTTTAGAGGTTACTTTGTATTAAGATGGCATGGCTCTGTTCCCGCATTTACGTCCCTGATATATTGATATAAATAATAGAAATATAAAACATTGGAAAAAAAAGGAGAAGAAACGCAATTATGCATTTTTTTTCATACTTGAAACTTATTAATAAATTTACATACAATTCATTTGTTTTGAATATAGCATTAAGTTTAGTCAGCTTCACGTTATTTTAACAGATGACATATTATATTTACACAATATATTTGATACTTCCTTAACATCATTATTTAATGTATTTTTTATATATAAAGTCTTGAAAAATATATCTACTGTAAATGAATGCAACTTTATATATATATAACGCCAATGATTAAAATGTATTGCCATCAGCGCGTCATCTAAACACAATATAAAGTTTTATAAACTACGAACTCACAATCAGAATTTACTTTCCAAATACATATACAGTAACACCCCGGACTTACGCGGTTGGTGGGACCGAGCGATTGCCGTGTAAGTCGAATTCGCGTAAGTCGGTGTTCAACTTTGCATATAAAGTTTCTTTAATCAGGATCAGAGTTTAAAAAGAAACTCCATTTGGGCTAGTCCCGAAAAATATACCTACTTTATTATTTTTGCTAATGTCACCAACGTTGACGTTTAAAATAATAATTATGGTAGACTAAACAACTATTAATTGTACTTCTTTTTTCATCTTCACGCATCCCGCACGCAGCAGGGTAGGCAGAGGGAATCTAGTGTTAAGACACTACATTGCGTGCTGAGTAGTGAAACTCAACGCCGCACTTTGCCTCGACACCAGAGCGATGAAATGGAAATATAAATTTAAATAAATATTTAATTTCCTCAAGTGAGAATAGAACCCACAACCAGTTTATGCTTTGTGCCTCTGTGCCACGAACGGCCTCAATTTACTTTCTTCTTTTAAATTGTGGTTAAATACAATAATCGTAATTTAATTATGCCAAATTTCTATTAACCGACTTCTTAAAAGAGGAGGTCATCAATTCGACTGTATTTTTTATCCTTGTTACCTCAGAACTTTTGACTGTATGAACCGATTTTGATGATTCTTTTTTTATTTGGAAGCTAGTGCGTCCCGTGTAGTCCTGTTTTAATTTAGTTCATTTCTGACAATGGTATCTAGGATAAAATCATATAAATCTCAAATTTACATTATGTATGTGCGCGACAAATGGACTAATATCTCAATATCAACTTAACCGATTTTAAAGATTCTTTTTTTATTAGAAAGGGTACACATAAAGGGTAGTTTGGTGAAAGTTTGGTTAAGTTCGGAGTATGAAATCCGATTGAAATTGAAGAAGTCGATTTTTTTTATAAAAAAATTTAATTATGTTATTTTTTCTGGTAAAATTTCTTTGTACTCCATGATAAAAACTATTCTATAAGTTGCATTAGGTTTTGAACTATTACCATGCTAAAAATAAATTAATTTCATACAGTAGTTATCGGTATTTTAAGTAATTTACATTTTTCAGTTTTTATTTTTTTTAAATAAAACTATAATGAAATTCGGAATGAAACCCAAAAAAAATGTACCTTGAGACCCTAGGCTAATACCATGCAAAAATTCATCAATTTCTGTCTGGTAGTTTTTGCGTGATTGACGAACAAATAAACAGACAGACAGACAGACAGACAGACAGACGGACAGACAGACAGACAGACAAGAATTCTGTTGATTGGTTTTTTAGGTTCTATAATCGACATATAAACCGACCTAATTTTTATTTTTTTTATATCTTTCATGTACAGAATTGACTTTTCTATCCTTTTATTATATATAGAGATAATACATATATACAGAGGCCCACGGGGTGCAGGCACAAGGTAATATCACGGTTTTGGGTTCGATCCCCATTCGAGAAAATTAATTATTATTTATTAATATTTTCTTTACTTCGCTCTGGTACCGAGCAAAAACCCGACGATGAGTTCCGTCACTCAACCCGCAATGCCTCGAAAAAATCAGCGGAAAGTGAAGAACAGAATATCTTAACACTAGTTTTTCTCTTCCTACCCTGCTATATGAGGGGTACAGCATAAAGTGAATATTTAACACAAAATAGCATAATATTTGAATACATATTTCCCAAAATAATTAACTCACAATACCGGTGTTAAGATTTTACAAATCAAGTTGAAATTAAATGTCAAACGGGGTCACGATAAAGCAAACGTTGAATTGTTAAATAATATAGGCGTCACGAGTGTTGGTACATTATTAACTTTGTGAAGTATATATTTCAAAGACGTCCCATGGCTTGGTTAAATATTAATGGCTGTATTACGGGTTACGGCTTGATGACGGCGCTGGTGGCTGGAGTATGCAAGATATGGCTGTGTTCTATTATGAATGTATATAAGGACAAATACCTACTTAACTTAATTGTTAGTAGAAATTATATAAATATAACAGCGGAGGCCAGTCGTGGCGCAGGGCCACAAGTGTGTGACTGTAAACGCCCATGCTTGTGGGTTCGATTGGCACTCGAGGAAATTAAATAATTATTTAAATTTATGTTGTCATGTCTTCGCTCTGGTGACGAGGCAAAGCACGGCGTTGAGTTCCGCTAGAATTCGTCGGAAAATGGAACGGAATGCAGATTATAGCACAGTGGATGCTTTTAATATGATACTCCAGCCGCGCCAATCTTTCTCGAGAAAACATCGACCAGCTGAAATAGTTTAAAACTCATTTGTCCGTGTGTGTTTCCAAAACACTCCCCTCATAGCCACGCCCAGCACATGCAAGTTTAAGTGATGGCCAGTATCACGATCATCTGGAAAGCAAAGCCAAGTTATCAGCAGAGCGAGACAGTACTTTACCTTTCAAAGGAGCTGGTTAACCTGTTACCTGCTACTGAGTTTTCTAACCGCACAGTACGTCACAAACTCAAATACCATCCACATCATCTGGGTACGTGGCACTCCATTACCGTGTGGTTAGGAACTTCCTTCGTCATTGCTTCCATGTCGATACTATTTTTGTACCTTCAAAACGTGCCTCTATCTCCACCTCAAAGACGCACCTATAGCTCCTCTGATATTACACGAGGTCGTGTACGGTGGTGATCGCTTTCCGTCAGATGACCTGTACGCTCCTTTATCTTGTCTTTGACCATTAAAAAAAACATGGGAAAACTGCCCTGGCTTCTAATGAATTGTTTTTAATATGATTGTATTACTTTTTACTTGAAGTAGATTAACACACCAGTTCTTGCCTCTAACTCTTACTGTGAGAGTAAGAGTTATGTGGTAAGAACCCTTAACGTTAAAGTAAATTTTCTCGATATCTACTGAAGGTAGCTTTATGAAATTAAAACGATAAGACGATAGTAATAACGATAAGCTTATTATTATATTTTTTTTTTCAGTATTTTTGAAATATTATAAATTGTCAAAATTTTAAATTTAGTTTTTGTTTGCGCTTTAAGATACCGCCCCATGAATTGATACCTATAAAAATTATATATTATGAAAATATTTGTTGGCTACCTGTGCTGTAAGTTACAATAAAAAAAAAATAGTAGAAAACATCTAAAAATAATAAAAATCTTAATTTGAGGTTGGATCACCCCATAACTTTTTTACTATAAGGGATTGTGTTTAGTACTATCATACTAAACACAATTTATCGAAGACAGTGCAGCTTTTCCATGCTTATCGGGCTTGACCTTTTATACCTAAATACATAATTCATATTAAATTCGTATACTTTAAGTAATAGAATAATAAAGTAAAAATCATTCGTATATTCCATACAGGAGAAGCCGTGCGGGGTCCGTCAGTAATGTATATTTCGTATATTCGATTATTTATTTCGTATTATAAAATGACTTTACCAGAGCGAGATAATAAAAATATTAAATATTTCTATTCCTCGAATAGGAATCGAACCAGAACCTGTGACGTTTATAGTTGCAAGACCATTGTCTTGCTAAGCTAAATAAGGCTTGTGCCACTGCGCCACAACGGGCCTCAAAAATATAAGTATGTAAAGTTTTTTTCTGTGATACACATTTATATATTACCAACTTTTGTTAAATATTTTTGGTTTTTTGTAGGAAGTGTAAGTTCTAACTTGTTTCAAAATTTTATAATTTTAGGTCAAAGGGAAGTAGTACCCTATAGGGTAGATCACGCGGCGAATTTTATACAAAATTACGAAAACGAATCATAAACGCTCGTATCTTTTGATTGCGTTGACTTAGAAGTTCATTTATTCTGTGGTTCAAGGAATTTTGACTTCAATATTAAATTCAGCTTGATACATCAACATTATCTTGAGATAAATGGTCTTGACAGATGAACAAACAGTTATACAGACAGACAGCAAAGTGATTCTAAAAGGGTTATTAAAAACAGTAATGCTTAAATTAAGCAGCATCATGCTGTACACTACAGGGTAGGCAGAGAGAACCTAGTGTTAAGACACTCCGTTCCTCACTTTCCGAAAGATAATTACTAAGAATTATCGTTTGGCAAGAGGGAAACCATTTTTTAAATATTTTTAAAACATTTTTAAAGTGTTATTCCACACTTAGGAAAGAAAAATACTTATTTAGAAAACGTATAAAAATTTGAACGCAGCGGGACTTGAACCCGCGCCTCCTGGAAACCGACCAGGCGCTCTGACCACTAAGCCATGCGTTCTCGCCAAGCTACGTCGAAATTTTTATACGATTGTTACAACTTATTTATGTTGTTAGCATCTCTGTAGGAAGATTTTTACAAATTTCCACTACCCAAAGATAATTATTAAGAATTATCGTTTGGCAAGAGAGAAACTATTTTTTAAATATTTTTAAAACATTTTTAAAGCAATTTTTAAAACATTTTTTAAAACGTTTTTTCTAAATAAGTATTTTTCTTTCCTAAGTGTGGGATAACACTTTAAAAATGTTTTAAAAAATCTCATATCTTTTCAGACGAATAGACCGAAGCAATTCTTTAGTGGAAAGCAGCAGTGGCGTACCTCTGAGTCCTGGTGCGAGTGCCACTATAAGCGCCCTGGGAGCTCTACAGCCAGATCTTTATACGAAGAGAGAGGCCCCTCTCGTCATTGAACTGGAGGGCGCAGGCCCTTCATTAGGGAGGATCCACTTACGTCTGAAATACGATTTTGATAGATCAGATTTTGAGGTCCATTTAATCGAAGGTTAGTTTAATTAAAATCTTAATTAGAATTACCATTAATTAATTATAAAGCGCTAATTAAATTCTGCAATCTATAAAGGTTATCATTTTATCATTATTTTGTGCTGGGAAAATTGTATAAGGATTGTAAATATAGGCCTAGTAAGGATTTAAAATATATGTATTAAGGCCAGTCGTGGCGCAGTTCACAGGCGTGTATAAAACGCGAATTGTTGTGGCTTCGATTTCCACTCGAGAAAACGAAATATTTCCTATTTTCATTTCTTTGCACACACCAGTGTGTAGGCGAAGCACGGAAAGTTCCGGAAAGTGAGGAGAGAAGTAGCTTAACAGTAGGCTCCCCCTATCTACCCTATTACTACGACAATTAGTTTTCTTGTTTTTTTAACTTAGTTAAATTGTCTAACTTCTTCTAACTAAAAACGTATTTGATAGTGGATTAAAGTAGGAATTCCAAAATATTATAAAAAAACGAACTCGTTACTATAATATATCAATGTTAATCTTATAAATCTCTCTATATTTTCCGCCAAGTCTTCTACCAAGATATTCATGTTAAATGGATTCTAATCAGTGCCCTCTTAGGATAAGTCGATGTGAACCCAGACTCACTTGAATTTGAGGATTTCGGATCCTGTTACTTCTTCTTACTTTCCAGTAAGTTATTACTAATAGCGATTTCTTGTTAAATCGGTGAGCATAGTAAAGACGAAAATAATGATAATCCCTTACATACCAAGAAAAGGAAAGATTTAAAATTATTACACACGCATTTGTCTGTATCTGAATTGAACTTTTGATAGAATTCAAAAATATTCCAACTACCATCATCCTATCATTTTATATGTTTGTACATATATTGCCAAAACTAAAGTATACACAATCTTTGTTTACACAGACTTAATATTATAACGGACTTGTGAGCTTAACAGTATAAATATGTATGAGGTTTTAACGTATAAGGTAAAAGGACCAAATAAAATAATTTGTGAAATCGTTAAAACAACTAGTAAAGTCCTTAAATGCCGTAGCGCTTCTAAAAGTTTGAACCGTAAAGCTTTCGCTTTATGCTCTGTCAACAACTCTGAACAAAAACATACGTATGTCGTGCTTATATGATTTTTTTTTAAATAATTTATATAGAAATATTTGTTGTATAAATGCGTAAAACCCTGCTTGTTTTTTTATCTGATCTCTCAAATATAATAAAAATAAACATTTCATAACTTAAAATATTCTATTATAGGATCATAACTATCTATACGGTATTATTATAATAGATATAAAGAATCAGGCATAAAATTGAATATAATCTAATTTAGATCAAAAGATACAAGTCCGTATATCACTTAACTACTTTAAATTCCAGCTCACGACCTAGCAGGATATGAAGCGGGTGGTTTCAACGACCCTTACGTGCGGGTGACCTTACTTCCCGAAGTGGATACGCGGGTTCGGCAAACACCGGTCCATAGGAACGAGGCGAATCCCTTCTTCGATCAGCATTTCAAGTTCCCCGTGTCCCACGACGAGCTCACCGATAAAACACTTTTGTTACAAGTGTTTGATTATGACAGGTCAGTATTGTTAACCTTAATGCTTATCTCGTTTATAAAGTAATTTATTTTAATATAAATCTTTGAGCTTGAGGCCAGTCAAGAGGCCAGTGTAAACGTGACTGGTTGTGGGCTCTATTTCTACTCGAGGAAATTAAATTTTTAATATCTAATGTCGAGGCAAAGCGATGAGTCTTGCCACTCAATACGCAATGTAGAGTCTCTTTAACACTAGGCTCCCTCTGTCTACCCGGCTACATGTGCGATACAGTGTGAAGCTGAAAAAAATATATAAAATAATTTAGTGTATTGACTAGATTGGTATTAGCTGTAATGAACTTGAAATACCTACATTATTTTATCTTTTTCGTTGTATAAATATATCTATTATTCAAAGCATTTAAAAACATTTAAATTATGTTTTTAATTTTTTTTAAATATTGGTATCTCTTACGACAACAACCTTTATTTTGAAGTTTATAAATTGTAATATTTATGTAACTTATGATTATAACAAATTTTAAATAAGTAATTTTAACATATCAAGGTTTTCCCGTAATGAAGTTATGGGTTCAGCCAAAGTTCCACTATCGCGCGTTGAAGTAGCAGGCGGGGCAGAAGTATGGGCGGAGTTGTCACGTGAAAGAAGACCACCAGAGGAATTACAAGAACTCTTACTGTCTCTCTCGTTTCTACCATCTGCTGAAAGATTAACTGTTGTTGTATTGAAGGCTAGAAATCTATTGCCACCACAAGAGGGCAAGGATGCTTTAGGTATTTTACCTAGTACTAACTAAAATTGAACCCTACAGAAACCTATATACGAAACCTATATATTTATATTAAATTTTATCATATCTCCACTACCTTTATGTTTTAAATGTTTACTTAAGTTTCTACTTATAATTATATATTTATAACTTTAAGATAATAATATTCTTAATGTACGATCATTTTAAATCAATCAGGAATTGCTTGTTTTGCATAGATATATCATGAAATCGATGGCCATATATTTATTTCATTCGAGACAAATAAGACTTTTTCAATGACATAATAAAAACTTTAAAAAATTACATTTTCAGACGTCTACGTTAAAGTATATCTACTAGTTAATGGGAAACGGGTCAAGAAGAAGAAAACTAATCGGAAAGAAATCAACAACCCAGTATGGAACGAGGCGCTCTCTTTCAGCCTTCCTTCTGCTAATTTACAGGAAGCTTCTATTGAGGTGAAAAAAACTCTTAATCGGATTAGTCGCATATGTTTATACGCTACAAATTTCATGGAAACAAAAACGTTTCAAACACTACTGTATCTGTGGCATAAAATGTATAATTCCAAAAATGTATAATCCTAAAATATCGCGTATTATTCTGAAGTTACATTCAAAAATGTGTAAAAATTGTGAATCTTATTAAAGTTTAAAATAATAGAAAAATATTTTTGCTGTAATTTTATGATATTACTATATTTAATGCTATTACTTTCTTCTGACTGGCTGAAAATAAAAGAATTTATATCTTTATTTAGTGTAGTTATTTTATCTAGGCGAGTCATAGATAGTCGTAGATACACGTTATCTTAGCAATACGTAACACAACTTACATAAACTTTTTGTGTAACGACACGTGTGTGCTATTTATTTTTTTGGGTTCCGTACATAAAGTGAAGACAGTGAAAACTTATTTTTTTTGTATTTGTAGTTCATTTCCCACGAAATGAGTGCATCTGTCAATCTGTCATCTTATCAATGTAAATTTTTAAGTGGTACCTACTTCCTGTTAGCCAACAATCCTGAAATTAGTATTCGGTGGGCTAGTTCGACTCGGTCTTAACCGATTTTTAATCAAATACATACACTCTACATAAACCTTAAGTACCTTTCCCAAATTTCATACTTCACCGTAAACATAATTTTTGTAAATAAATACTGAAAGTTACTCTACATATTATTATATAGAATTATGTGCAAGCAGCCAAAAACTTATGGATCTATTAATTATTTATTTTCCATCCAGGTATGCGTAGTAGCAGGAGGCGGTAGTGGTTTAGTGGTGGGCTGGTGCTGCGTGGGCGCAGCGGAGCCCGCAGCGGAGGGCCGCCACTGGGCCCAGATGGCGCACGAGACGCGCAAAGCCGTGGCGATGTGGCACACGCTCAGATAAATGTGATCTTCATCTTCCAAATTATTAATAATAGATTTATAACTTCAAGTAAATTTTCATGCACTATCATAATGTTAGATAAATGATATATTATAACTAAACGATTTTATTCCATCGTTAGTTTTAACAAACAGAGGTTTTGAAATATTTTTATATATTACTTTTACTATTTATATTTTAATCTTGTTACCAGATTTATGCTTTATTGCATTGTATTTAAATATATGTGATTACTTCACAATATGACATTTAGTAGGAAAGTTAAAGGAATATATTTTTATTTATATTTTAGTTAAACTGATTGAATGTATTGCAATTTGGTTATAATAATGTATGTTTTTACTATCTCTTTTAACAGAAAAATGAACATCGACCTCATATAGTATATACTTAACTACCTACATATTAAAGATAAGCAAAGTTAGAATACCCACAGGTAAAAGGCATTCTAAAATCTTTATATTCTCTAGAAATCCATATACTAAATGATTCATTCATTAAAAAAATATTATGTAACTTGCAATTTAAGATCATTTAACGTTTAACCAGCACAAATACTGATAAGTTTGAGGGTTCTAGTCACGAATTCACATAGATTAGAAAACGATAACGATAAAAATAATATTTAATTCGAAAAATAGTCATTTTATGCCTTTTAATGAGGCTTGTATTTATACAAGTGTATTAATATTTCTATAGCTTTTCGATTCTGTATTAACTGTACATTAATATACCTACGGCTTGCTAACGAAATAACGTAAAACTGGCACTAAACGGTATAATTCTACATTTTCTTTACATTATCAAAGATATTATTATTGAAATAAATAAAATATATTATTTATTATGTATTTTTAAAATACCATTCACCATTTTAAAGCGAAATCGCATAAATGTATTTAGCAATTTGTATAATAAAAGACATAAAAAATGATTTCAGTGACGCTATTAATACAAGAAAGAAATCTGTTATATACGTATAGGTACGGCAATTTAAAAAAAAATCGTAGCATTAAGAAACAGCGAAATGATGTATGAACTGTACGATAACTTTTCGTAATATTTTCCAAAAAACAGCTAAACAAAATTCAACGAAGCCTATGGAATCTTTTAGTTCATTTTTCCTAACCAAAGAGTTAAGTAAAATTTTGACTTTAACTACAATTATATAAATGTAAAACATAAAATATGATTCAAGTTAGTTATATTTTTTTTTAGTTTTACGTTATTTCAGTAGCTCACTATATATCTTATAGCATCTTAGAATAAATAATTAATAAAAAATATATAGTATATACGAATCCTTCCTAGCCCAATGATTTATAATAAAAATTGTATAAAAGTATTGTGATCTATATATGCTACTATATCTATAGATAATAAAAATCACTTGTCGTGTTTATATAATATTTGTGGTGTCGTATATTTAATATTGTTACCTAGTATTGCCTTGTAGGTTAAATCGTCATTTACAAGCAGTTACACAAGGAGAGTTTGTTATACTATCTACGAGCCGGTAACGTCAATATAACGTCGATATAGCGTGTCAATATTTCAAAATTAGCTTCACGCTGTATCCCGCACACAGCAGGGTAGGCAGAGGGAACCTAGTTTTAAGACACTCCGTTCCCCACTTTCCGCCGAGTTCTGGAGGCATTGCGTCTTGGGTGACGGAATACTGCGCCGCGCTTTGCCTCGACACCACCTAACTACCACCTACGCTGCTATGTGCGGGATACGGCATGAAGCTGGTTTAGATTTTTTTTACTAGATTTTTCCGAATTATTACTCAAACAAACTTAACAACAACGTAACAACTTTTGAGAAATACTTAGTAGTATAGTTCCTACCGCTCATAAATTCTTTTTGTGTAACTGCGACCTACGTTTAAACTAACGACCTATCTATCCTGATATCCCGATTTCTGAGTCCTTCGTATTCATATTGAGTCTGTATGTCCTTAACTGTGGGCACCTACGTACCTCTATGATACTACACGCAAAAATATAAATGTATCTATTACCTAAGTAATTATCTATAAGTACTGTGTAACAAAAACAAAATGACTATACAGAGTGGAAGTGTCGGCACCACTTTAACTGAAACCATAGTTTTAAGTACTCCATAAAAGCCTAATACAATTATTTATTTCTTTCCCAAAAATGAAAAACTGCTTTTTTCAAACAAAATAAACAATAAAATTGTCGTTTTAAAGTAAAACGCCATTTGTCAAGAACGATGCGCGCACACATAAAATTATCAAAGGGAAACCGCCGCATACGCCTCATTCCGAAGCGAGTCGTAGGTATTGGCGGCAAAGTTCAAAGTTGTTTAACCTTTAGTAGTATATGTTTACGTTATTAGTATCTATGCGCAACTACGTCACACGAAATATAGGTATGGATAAATATCCTGAAATGAAAAAAAATCCTACGTCTAAACTGCTGAGTTATCTTGATTAATTTCTTTAGGTATGGGTTTGAAATATTTTACCCAATATGCTGTTTCCGTAAAAGGAGCGCTGCCCCTTCCACTCTGTAAGTAGTGAAACAGAATTACGTTACCATAATTAACACTGAAACTCGAATAAATTAAAATTACGAATTAATAAGAGAGTATGAAAATATTTTGTCTGTAGATATACTTATTAACTATATTGAAATGTTTACAAATACCCATAATATGTATTACATTTGCATTTATTACCAAAATTCTTACAGGCCCTACCTAATATTTTGATATACCTATTACATTTTTTTTATATTTTGATTGTTTATATAAAAACTACCAAAGCATTATATACAAATAGGTACATATTAAAACTTGATCCAGTTATTCGCTTGATATTACCATAACTATTTTTTGATAATTGAGCTTTGGGGAAACACCAAGATATTCTTATGAATTTATACATTTTATATTATTAAGAAACATATTAATATAATTTTTTAAAACGACATTTTAGGTCTATAAAAAATAAGATTGTCCTTGCCCACAGTTATCTAGTGTGTGTATGGTGTACCTTGTATGTAGTCACTCCACGTGATCCCTTATTTATAATAAGATTTATAATATCGAATTTGATTCCAAAATATACGTATTTTTGTCTATATAAGTGTATCGGTGTGATAAGTATTTTCATTGATTTATTTTACAATGTCTATTAAATTATCTATTTGTATGAAGTGTTTTATTTGTGAGTACCGACAGAATAATAAATTCAAAATAATACTTTCTTTTTATAACATTAATGTATTATATTAGGCCAGTCGTGGCGCGGGGGCACAAAGTGTGACTATAAAACCGACTGGTTGTGGGTTCGATCCCCACTCGAGGAGATGAAATATTTATTTAAATTTATATTTCCATTTCTTCGCTCAGGTATCGAAACAAAACGCGGCGTTCAATTTTGCCACTCTACACGCAATGCCTCCAGAATTTACACACAAACATTAAGTTCCCTCTGCTTACCCTGCCATGTGCGGTATACAACGTGAAGTTGATTTATTTATTTTAAATATTATACTATGAGTGTAAACGGGACGATTTTTGTGTTCGATGCCTTCTCGATGAAATGAAATATTTAATATTTTATTTTTCTCGTATTAGTAACGAGCGGGGTTGAGTGTCGCCATTCTACACGCAGTGTCCAGAATTCCGCAGAAAGTGGGGAACGGAATGTCTCAACCCACTAGGTTCCCTGGTTCCATATATGAGGCCAGTACAGGCGCAGGAGCTCAGTATGACTGTAAACGCTACTGGTTGTTGGTTTAATCCCCACTCGAGGAAATTATTTGTTTATTTAAATTTATATTTCCGTTACACAAAGCGCGGCGTTGAGTTCCGCCACTTAACACTAGGTTCCATCTGCCTGGTCTGCTGTGAGCGGGATACAACGTGAAATAATAGCGTAAGTCAATCAAAGTTAATCTCCTTTAATAATAAGGTAAAAAATTACTTAAGAATAAGCAAATAAAAGTCGATTATACAATTATATATATATTTATTATTCTCTTGTTACACTATATTCAAATTAAGTGAAGTTTAAATTAAAATATAAAATGTCCACAGTTTACCGTTAAAGCTCGATCAGTCGTTAGGGAACACCGCGTTAACACTACTATCACTATTAAAGGTTCTTAACTTACCACTCCCGTCGCTGTCCGCCATTGTCTACGGCAACTAGAATTTCATACATAATAATAAATATCTATTTATAATTAAAACATAAATAAAACTAATATTTAGGATAATTAATTGACTTTGAATGGAAAAAGTTAAAAAAATGTTTAATTGGAATGTCAATAAGTATAAGCTAAAAATGATTATAAAATGAATATAATCTATGTTTTACAAGAGTATCGATTGAAATAATTATTAAAGTTGGTATCGATTTCAGTGTATGATGTGTAGAATGTATATCGATATTCCCTACGAATATTTTTCTAATTAAATATATTAATTGAATTTTAATAAAATAAATAAAAATAATTTAAATAAATATAATCTTATAAAAATATATTTTGAAAATCAATATATAATGAAGACGAAAAATGAAGGCTTACGATACTATATACACATAAAAAATAAATGAAATTTAGGCATGCAACAAAATAAAAAAAAATCTACATTAATACTTTACACATAAAGGAATCCATAGGCTGTAGAGAAAGTACGTTGTTTTTTTTTATGAGTATTATGTGTAATTTGTATGGCAGTGTGTGTATGAGTGTGTGTATGTGTATGTCATTGCTTTTGGACTTTTTGGTGTATGTATTTGCATTCAGCATCCCTGCAACTGCCGCCAAATTCGAATGGGCACAGAACGCCATTCGGATCCTCTTCCCAACTGAAAAGCATTTATTTTGAACTTTTATATCAGTGCCGTATTATTCTGTATGTTTAAAATAAGTTTTGTTCCAAGTCTGTTCAGTTGTTTTTGAATAGAAGACACGGCCAAGTAGTGATATTAATAAATACGCGTGGATAGCTAGATCGACAAATGTTAAAAGTAGTTAAGACTAAAAACATTGTTAGTTTTGACAGTTTACATTTAATAAAATACCAAAAGAATATTAAACTAGTCATGGTTTTTACAAAAACAAGTCTCCATTAAACTTCAAAAATAGCTCAAAATGACATCGACATGGCTGTCCACACGCCTTAAAAAATAAAGTAGAACTGAAAACGCAAGCAAATGCGCAGAAGAGATGTCATAATTACGAGGGAAATCATGAAGTCAATCATTTTGAAAAGATTTTTTCCAAAAACGCATTTTAAGACTCCAGGTCAAATATATTTTACATTTATAAGAATATTTGTTGAACATTCAAGTTAAATTTGTTGCCAATTACTAAATAAATTAGTCTCGAGACATCTTTTCCTTGCTTTGGAATTAACTCTTATCTATCTATAAAATACTTACATCACCACAATGTTCCTATACTTGGCCAAGTCCATTTACCTTACTTATACATAATAATAATATATCAATTTCGAAACTCGATTTTTTTTACACCTAATAAAAAAATAGAAAATTTACTTTTTTCACAAAACACTTAATTGTAAACAAGATCACTTAATTGTTGCCATTAATAAACAACAAGTCATCAAATGAAATAGACAATAGGAAGTAATTTCACATTTCTTTTGCATATCAATTGTTATGGCAAAATCAATAATGATGTTATAAAATTAAATTCAATTGACAGATTAACATTTTGAAATTTTATCTAAAATGTAAATGTAATAAAAAAAAAATCGCAAAAGCCACATTTCTTTTAACAATTTTCGTTATAAAAAAATTGCATTTATAAGTTAACAGGACATAGTTAGCACAATCTTGTTTATAAAGATAAAGAGAACCCAGAAACACGTATGTATAGTACAATCTCAATAAAATGGCACTATTACAAACCAGAGAGAAACTAGAACATTCCAATAATTTAATTTGAATGTTCAGATTTCTATAGCGAATTTCATTCATTTCATTAAAAAAAAAATGTTTTTTTAGTTATAATCTTCAAGATTTTAAAAGTTACATGTTGTTACACATATCACAATACTTAATAATACATAGAAAATATACAAAGCTAAGCTTTGTACAAAATGAGGTCCTTGTTTAAGAAGTCAGTCATCAGTCATCTTCAAATCACATGTTTCTAAATATTCAGAGAGTACCAGATTAATACATGTTTCAATTTGTTAAACTGATCCATACAACCCCATCGAGCTACATCAAAATTCTTATATAGTTGTTATAATTTATTTATGTTGCTAGTATCTCTAGGGGCAAAGTTGCTAGTTGCTAGTTGCTCTCTGTAGGGAGAGTTTTACAAATTTTCACCACTCAAAGATTATTTCAAAAAAATATCATTTTGGCAAATGTGGAATAACACTTTCAAAATTATAAAAACAACAGTTTACTAAGAAAATTAATTGACCAGTAATGTCAAAAATATATATAATTCTTTAGTAATGGGATAGTCAGAAAGAACGGAGCCCAAAACGCTAAGGTCTCTACACACCTCTAATTCTTTAGTAATAATAGTTAAATATAGCATAATTACTTACTTTTTACACTGTAAAGCATCTAATGGTGATTTATAATCATTCAAATCATCTTTTTCTTCACAATTATGACTTAAACTCTTTCTTCTTTCTGTATCTCTTTTACAGACAAAAATAGACGTTTCTTTGTTATTTTCTTCTTGTACTTTCTTAGGACCATGAATATCAATAATTCTGTCTTTAGGAGGACATTTTGGCAACTTTACAAGTTTTTTATTACTACATACATCTAATTGTACAGAGAGCTTTCCCTTATTTTGTTCATTTAAATCATTTACAACACTCACTTTGACTGCTTTTAAATTATTAGATATTTTATATTCCTCTTTTGCAGGAGTATTCTCTTTTTGTAATTTATTTGTTAAAACTTTATTTGTTATTGTACTTAAATGTAAATTTTCATTGGAATGATTTATTGGTGCGCTAGAATTTAAAATATAAATCAATTTTGTATGTTAATGAAATTAAAATCTAAAAGTATTGCATAAAAGTACCTTTTCAATAGCATTTGGTGTCGATTTCGTATTCTACATAAGCCTTCCTGAACTATTTTTTCTTGTCTCTTGTTCAAAGTTATAGCAGTTGCAATGTTGCGTAATTCCGTCGCAACTATTTTATATCGTTGCTGTAGTTTAATAGCCTCCTGTTTCAATTGCAACATTGCTGCTGATTCTTCAGCTATCCTTTTTCTGAAAACAATTTTAACGGCTTTGTAAATATTTATTTAAAATATATGTAATATACATCAGGATAGGCATATAGAGATCAGTGTTAAAGAAATCCATTTCCAATACACCATTCAATTTTAGACACGGAATTTCGGAATTACACGCGACACATTGTCCTGTAACTAAAGTAAAGAAATTTCACTCCCCCGTCGTCGTCCACGACGGCCTCAATGTAATATAAACAAATTAATTTCATCATTACCTTGAGTATGCAATTTGTTCTTCCAATTTTTTTGCAGATAGAGGAGCAGCCGTAGTCATATTCCTTGGTTTGAGAGTATCTTTAAGCATATTATTATTCATAAGTATATTCTGTCTAGCTTGTTTAATTTTCTCTAGCTCCGCCATTCTTTTTACCAGATTTTTATATTCTATTTGTTCGGATTTCGGAAGATGATTCATAGCCTAAAAAACAGATATATTAGATTCAATTCATTTATACTTTAGTAATGAAATTGATTCCATTCTAACCTTCGCGACAAATTTTTCCGCTGGCTTTGGTTGCTCTTGGACAATATCCGGTAACTTAGTCTTTTCCACTTCCATTCTAGTAGATTTCAAGAATTGATCCAACTTTTGCTGGAACTCTGCTTGTTCTGACAACTTCATATGCATTTTAGTTAAATTTTTGGTAGCTTCGTGTTCTGCTTCAGAATCTGATTCCCCAAGTTGAATTATAAATTTCTTGGCCTCTACATTAGTTGTTTTCTTATCATCCGTCTCCACATTGTTTACTTTAGTATCAACAGTTTCACTTTCCACTTCTTTCAAAGTGGTATTTAAAACATTTAAATCTACAAGGTTTGGCAGATTTTTACTTAAGGAAGTTAACAATTTGGCCCGTAATAAGTCTTCATCTTCATCTATTTCATCTTCTTTAGATACAGTATTGGCTTCCTCTACTTTTGCATTAGTCTGAGTGCACTCAGTTATGTAAACTTTTCCTTTATCATCAGCATCTGAACCAATTTCCATATCAACTGATTCTATATCAGTATTATTATCTATATTACCGAGATCTTCAGTGCATATATCGAATTCATGTATATTAGATGACTGAGAAAGTCTTTTCTGCAACTTCTGTTTTTGTTTCATTTCTATAGCTTTCTTCAACAATGCAGATTTAAGACATATCATTCTTAATTCTGCTGTGTCACTATCTTCATCTTCTGATACTGCCTCAGTCTTATTATCAATGTCAGTTTTTTGTGGGGCATCAGTTTTCACTTTAGCTGACTTCGTTTTAAGGGCATATTGTCGAAGTAGTTCTAGATCTTCATCAGAAGCACCATCACTTTGATGATTTGTCTCTGTTCTCTGATTAGGGCAATCAACAGTATCTTGCGAGTGAACATTAGTAGTTTCCATATTTTCAGTATGACTTGGTAAGTCCACTGTTTCAACAGATTCAATATCATTTAAAATTGGCTCTGTATTTATTGTTTCTCCTTTATTAGTTTTGGCATCATCTGTGCTAACAATTACATTAATTTCTTTTTTCTTTTGACTTTCAAAATTACTAACATTCAACATCTTAGACAATCTATCTTTTAAGGTGGATTTATCGATTTTGGTTTTATTAAGTGAAACTGCATCTGCCAGTTTACGACGCTTGCTTTCATAATCATCATCTGAAAATTCACTGCTGTTGCTATCACTATTGATATTATTTTTTTTCTTACGATGGTTCTTTTTCTTATGTTCTTTATTCTTGAGAATATCTTTATCTAATTGTTTTATTTTCTTTTGTTTATGATGAGGTCGTGTATGTTTTTTATCATTAGAAATTTTTAATGTTAATTTTTTAAAACCACATTCAGCATCTGTACCAGAAATTTCAGAAAGATCACATATTATTTCTCTTCTTGGATGTTGTTTCCCTAAAATTTGTTTTGTTATTGATGCTAAAGCTAACTTATTAATAAATTTAGTGATATTTTAAATTAAATAATACAAAAACAAAAGTGTATATGCATATAAAAAATATATACATGTGTTTATTTTTTAATTTAAACTAAGCAAATTGGAATGTCTCAACTTTTTAAATTTTTGAATAAAATAAATTAAATTTTCAAAAAAAAAATTAAATGAGTCAAAGGATGTAATAGTCAGAAAAACAATTAAAAAATAAAAGAAAGATTAATAAAATAAGATAAACTCTTACATCAAAATGAAAACACTTCAAAATTATTTTGTGAAGCTTTGAATCACTCTAGTTGCAATGTAATTTGTATTTGAAAGAGACCAACTTTGACAGGCTTTGAAGTTATTATGTTATATATATTTCTGTTGCCATTAAATACTAATGAGAAATCCACAATAACAGAAAATTAAATAAATATGTTTTTAAAAGATTTTGTTTACATAATTTGTAAACTTTCTCTTTCTGAATGGGTAATATAATAATTGCATCTTGTTTTTATTCATAACATATGTATATTACAGATAACGGATTACATATTTTAGTGTATTTATTCATTTATAATATCCTAATTACACATGTATGGAAAAATATGTCTCATTTTACAGCATTGTTTTATCATACCAACATGACATAAAAGCAAGACTGCTGCCTATACTTAAATTAGATTTTATTTCCTATTTACAACATATAATTTAGTAAATTTTATTTTATATGAAGAAAAGTTAGATTGTTTTAAACAAAAAGTAATTAAGTGTGAGATGTATCTTACATTGATGCTTTTTCTAAAGAAATGTTATTGGTACAGTACAAAGTAGAATAAATAGAAATAAATAAATGCAAGTTGTTTCAAAATTTTCTAGCCAAACAGTCAATGGAAAAAAGTGTTCATTTTAAATAAAAAATTGTCAAACTGAAATTTAAATGTTAACATTGTCATAATAAATCTAACTACACATAGCAAATTAAAGCATTCAAATATTTTAACACATATTCATTGAAGGTAAAAGGAAACTAGACTACCAGTACCTGATCTAATTGATGTTCTCTTCGCTTCTTTACGTTCAAGGACATTGTTATAATTTTCCAAAACTTGTAACCTTTGTCGGAGCAAAAATTCTTCTTCAGAAGATATATCAGATAAAGCATCAGCTTCATCAACTATTTCACCCTCTTCCATTTCATAATCAGCATTTGCTGATGGTACATCCACACAAGCCATTTTATCTTCGGCAGAAATTAAAGTTATTATAATATAGATAAGAAAGAACTAGTAATTAAATATTTTCTTTTTCTACTTATATTGTTAGAAAATCTTAAGCGTTATTGTAAAATAGGAACATATATTGAATAATATTTTTATATGAACATTCACGAATTGTAAAATTAAATGAAAAACACTAAAGTAGACTTTTCGATCACTGTCAAAATTTGGGAAACTAGAAAGCAATTTTATAGACAATAGACAATAGATGAAATATTATTTGGCAATTTAATTAAATATATTAAAAATATTTAAAAATATATATTATTAAATTATTTGCTTAAATTGTTTTTATTTATTTTAATGAAAATGTGTCTTCTAAAACTCTATATTAGTCTATGGCACTACAAATTTACCAGTATTGTCTATGGGTTACAGCTAGCTTACCTACTCTTGACACCTGGAGGCGCCCCTGCCGTGGTAGTTGGCGCGAATATAGCTGTCAATTCAATTCAATTTCATTTTCAAAGATCGCTCAGCTTAGGTCACTGCTCCTAAATGAACTAGTTCGCTCCTTTAGTTCGTCAGCTCCTAGTTGCATTGTAAGCTCCTCGGTAACCAATGAACTAAAAACACAAATGACCTGTCTGTTATTGTAGGCTTGTGTCGATCGGTCAATCTCCGTGATTGATATCGATCTCGATCAGTTGTGACAATGAACCGGTTCATATAATTCGTTCATTTGAACGATTGGATTGATGTATTCAGTAAGCGACTCGCACTTTGCTTAGACTGACTTTTTTTTATCAGCACCAGAGACACTTGGTCCGTAGACATTTTTATTTTATTATTATATCTATTTTCTCATCATATGTATTAATTACATTATTGTTTTTATATTAATTACATTATTTTTACTTTATATTTAATGGATCGCAGTATTTGGTAATAGTGATCAGGTTCTTTGGTTTACTGATTACTTTTGATTTACTGATTTATAAACGCATTAATATTTTTTTTATCTATCATTTAATATTCGTTGTTTTATACTATGTAACTTTTGTACTTTTAATATAGCGCCATCTATCGAATCCTTACCTAATTCCATACAGCCAACAGACATCGCCATCTGCTTAGAATCGTTTGAAACTAACCGACTATCTAAATGACTGTTACAAATTACTGTGAATAATAAACAAATAATTTGTAATAAAATAATAATATTGCAATTATAAATTGGGATA
The DNA here is from genome assembly GCA_021202915.1 of Heliconius himera. Lineage (NCBI taxonomy): Eukaryota > Metazoa > Arthropoda > Insecta > Lepidoptera > Nymphalidae > Heliconius > Heliconius himera. Next base: position 1,930,956 of record JAJHJA010000353.1, read on the forward strand.
TCTTTCAAGTTAATCAAACTGCTAAGAAGTAAGAAATATTAACTTTGAAACGTGCAGCAAAAATAGACTCTAATTCTATTATATTTAAGATATATTTTATTCCTGTTTTCATACTGCCTCTGGCGCACTCGAATGACTCTCGCCTACATTGTCGCCAAACTGAAAACTTAATTATCATCTCGATTTTGTGGAGGTGGGCTTTCATGGCTGCAACACAGTTTCGAACTAAAGCAGCCATTATCGTACTAAACTATGGAGTCTACTTTTACTAGTTCCAATAAAAAAAATATATTTTTATTATTTATTTTTTATCTAAGTATTATGACTCTTATTTTATATCAATATCTAAATCTAAATATTCTATATCAAATAACATTTAAATAAAAAAATATATAAAATAAAACTGCCGCACTCTTTGCTTTACACCAATATAATTATTAATTACCACTTTTAGCTATCACAATCAAAGATCACAATGTTATCGCTTCGTTGGCAAAACAACCCGTCCTCCCCGAAGTGACATCAAAAACATTATATTTTCGCGGGCGTGTTTTATCTGTGGATGGGCATCCACAGATAAAACACGCTTGAGACCACAGTGCCACGCGGTGTTGCCAACAAATATAAATAAAACAAAATCAGTTTTACAATGTATCCCGCGTACAGCAGGGTAGGAAGACATGGTACATAATGCTCTAAGACACTCTGTTCTCCACTTTAGTGGGTTAATACATTAAATATAAATAATTACTAATGATTTACAAACGTTCCAAATTTTGTAATATAAATACATCATAATAGTTACTCATAGTTGTTATATTTTAGTATTCGTTTGTCATATCCATTTCTGAAAACTTTATTATCGATATAAAAAAATAATATCGGATATTATAAGTTATAGGTTCGCAGCGCCGCGCCGAACGATTTAGCAAGAACGTTAGTCAAATGTCAATACTGGTGACCGAGATCGAAAAGCCACAGCGGCCAATCATCGGTCGCGTATCAAATCTCGGTCATTTGTTTGAATTCGGTCATTTGACCGATGACCGAAATACACGGTTCATGATTGGTTGTCGTATAAGATGGCCGCCACCGTTCATTTGATACTGATTGGTTGTATATGATCACCGATCGATCATATGAACGGGTCATTTCGTTATTAGTGACAGAATCAATCACGCGTTTCTCGTGATTGCAATCATTTGTTTCGGTCAATCATGACCGACACAAGCCTATTTTATTGCTGGTAGATCATTCACTTGCTTGAATATAGCTCATCGTTACTAGATTTTCTCTTGGCAAAAAACGGGGCTTTGGAAAAAAAATATTAAAAAAAGTGGGAGATTTTCGGCAAAAGCCCGCTTTTTCGAAAAAAAAAATGTATTGAAGATTTAACTATCGATTTATTTAATGTTAAATTATTGTTTATTAATTATTATTATTATTTATTAAATTTGATTTATTTAGTGGTGATAGATGTCAATATAAAATATTTTTAACAATTTTAAATTGTTATTCCACACTTAGGAATGAAAAATACTTTTTAGGAAACTCAAATTTTTAAGATTTGAGCATCTGCCTTCTTGAAAGCCGCCTTGAATAAATGTAAAATGTTTTTAAATGGAGAAACGTCATTATATTTACAGGATTGTCTTGGTTTACCATGTAAGACAGTAAAGTCTTCAGAATAATTTATTAAATGTAACTTACGCATGTACTTATATGTATTTCTATGAAGTTATTACTAGGTAACTAATTAAAATCTTAAAGTAACAAAAAATATTTCTCACTGTAGGCGGAGTAATCCGAGAAGAGCGAGCGAAAGTCCAGATCGAGGTATTTAACTTTTGGGCTTAAAATTGGGACGTCCCGCCAACATCGGGGCATCTGGCAATGCTGATATAGCTCCAGCTGCATGTTGCGACAAGAATATTTACCTAAACTTTTTGGACTTTGTAAACAGGACAAATTTTATTAATAATCAATGTTTATTACGTTTCACTTTTTTTATTATTAACATCCTCTATAGTAAAATAAGTCTCTTTTGGAAGATGTTGTAAAAAAATAACCTGAAACACGTTCACGATCACGATCCTTTAAGTACACCTAATAAATAGTTTACCGAAAATATATATTTTATATTACAAACATGAGCTATCTTTAGTATAATTTATTATGTATTTTTAATTTTATATTGCCGCGCTGAAACCAGTCGTTAAAGTCGTTCGTTGGACTGGCGCCATCTTTATTCGTTCAGTTACGACCTTGCAAACTATAGAGTGTATGTCTAAACACAAAAAAATTGCAAAGTTTAAGAAATTATCGCTTTATTCTTTATTTTCATAAAAAAAGATAATTCACAGTGTTTTTAAATAGTTAAGTACGCATTGTAACTTGTTTTTTATTAGTATATAATACGATTAAGATGTAATAAAGGTGAGAGTGCAACAGTTTAACTTCGTCCTCAAAGGATGAGAACTGCGCTTCATCACCACCAAATAAAGATATAAATATTTGTTGCCTTATTTTAATTTTTGAGACGTAAATAAACATAATACGAATGATACAAACTATAATATAAATGATGCAAACTAAAGGATCAGATGATTATTTATAACTAATATAATGGTATTTTTATACACTAACCTTAGGTAACGTATGTATTTGTCAGAATTATAGAAAGAATGCATTTTTTAATAAAATCTATTCAATTCTATATTATAGAACTTGAAACAATTACATTAAAGAAGGTCAGAAGTTATCACCTTAGTAAACAAATATTTACTATTTACTTGGCTTTGACAGAGCATTTACTACATGCTATTTTTAATATACCTTTAGAGCCAATCATACTCTTATGATTGGCTAACCAAGAAAGATCTACACTTTGTGGATTCTGTGTTTTTTATTTATGTTTAAATTTTAGAGACATGATGGTTTCAATGGGTTATACACAATAACAAGTTGGTAGACTCTGATATCTGACATGACTCGAGCTTTATTATTTAGTCTGTCGTCCAACTTACATTTTTTTTATAGCAGTCTAATCTCTAAAGGTAGTAAGTTATTTGTCCAATAATTGTTATGGGTTGCGAAAACTTAAATTACAGTTTTTCATCTGTCTCACAAAATTTTTGGGTTACGGAAACTCAACGGTCAGTCTTATGTGGCTCACCAATTTTTTGGGTTGTGGAAACCCAAAGGAAACTACTCTGTCATTTGCTTCACAAAATTTTGCAGTAATGTCTCATTGGGTTGCAGAAACCCTAACAGCCATGGGCCTGAGGTAACTGGTTTACTTGGGCTAATCTTTATTAGTAGACCTATACCATTCTAAACAAGACACTGAAATGCTAAGCTGCTAGTGACTTTAGAGTCATGCATCAATTACCCAGAGTCAATTTTAAGAGCCCACATAAGATTTATAGTAACTTGACATGTGACATTGACGAACTGATGTGCTCAGCTGGCACGCTAGGAAGGTCATAAACTAAGAACTAAACTGTAACTTGACATGAACTATAGTACAAATCAGTGCCCTATAACTCTTCCCCATGGAGAGGTTTGACCATAAAGAATTATAGAAAATACATAAATAGTACATAGCAAGATTAGGACTTTTTGAGCCATAACCTTGACAGTTTTAAATACTAAAAACAGTTTGTCAGTATTTAAAACAGTGTTTGTAAGTAGTCCACTAACTCTATAAAGTTATATTGATTTTTTTGACTCACATAATCTTATATATGATAAGCCGTATGGCTTTACTAGAAGTCGCTCGACTACTGATGCTGGTATAGGACTTATAAAGAGTATATGTGAGACTTGGGAGGAAACGCAGGATGCTCTTGGCGTGTTATGTAAGCTGTCTAAGGTATTAGATTGCGTTCAGCACTCAACATTGGTCATGAAGCTACACCATTACGTTATAAGAGGACGTGCACTCAATCTTCTGACCTCCTATTTAGCTAACAGGATTCAGAGGGTTGATGTGCATGGCAAGAAATATCCTGGGTCATTAGTCAGTATGGGGTCCCACAAGGTGCTCGTGATTGAATGTAGCGTAAAGACTATGAATTGACAGATGTATTCGCGCCAACCATCGCAGTAGGGGCACCTCCAGGTGTCAAAAATAGGTAAACTAGCTGTAAACCATTGACTATACTAGTAAGTTTGTAGTGCCATAGACTAAAATCACGGATGTCTTCTTCAAACTAACAAACATGGGACACTGTCTTTTATCCAACGCTTAATAATTGTTTTGTTGTAATGCAGAACAGTTATTTTTTTTTAAAATGTACCGTGCATGTCATACGTGGCCAATAAAATTGTTGAAATCTAAATTATCAATATTTATATATATTTTTTGTTTCATTGTCTTCATATATTGAAATTAATCGACTATAATGTTGAATATACAGTAATGTGATTAATATCAGAATTTGTTACAAAGTAAATTAAAAATCTGTGGTATGGAGTTGAAATTTTGTAAACAAAATGCGTAACATGTCAACAAGTGATATTTGACATTGACAGTACTCGTTAAACGTAATATTTTAGTATTTACGGCAAATATATTAATCAAACTATTTATTTTTCTTATACATCTTTTAATCATATAACACAACCAGTGTATGTTTAATTTAAATGTCATACTATATAGAATTCGTACAGAATTTATTATAGCGAAACGAACACTGCCCCCAACTCCGTAAATGTCAAATTATATTAAATATAGGCACTATACATCTTTTGTATTTGAGATAAAATTATAAACAAAGCAATTTTAAGTATAAATTAAATAATACATGATCTATTGATATAATAGTTTTACGTGTTATTCATACCTAAATATAACAAAAATGTGTGACAACAGTTGTAAATTTGCGGCATGCACATATTTTGCCAAGAATCATCCGGGAGAGATGTGCGGAAGTAATGGTCTTCCCTTAACACCTAGTTCAATAACAATATTAGGCAGGTCCCAACGACTATTAACAATAGAACATCCTAATTTGTCCACATATCTTGACATAATACGAGGAAAACATGGTAATATTTAAATCGATTTTTGATTGATATAATTTTTTTGTTCTTTTTCTAAATGTTATTTTAGTTCTTTTATTAAAAAACCAAAAACTTTACAGAAAGAATTATAGTTGTAGCCGAAGTAATAGGAAGGTCACTCTCTGAGTATACTTCTAAGTTTTCTACAGAGGAAATCATAAACATTGCTCTTCAAGTATCAAATTCAATGATGTACTTACATGAACAAGGCATAACTCATAGGACATTATCAGATGATAATATATTATTAGATTGTTATGGACAAGTGAAATTATTTAACTATGGCATGTACTATATGACGAATTCTGGAAATGAAGTGCCTTTTCCACTTGGGTAAGTGTAATGAATTAGTTTCTCTTTAATTAGTTTTACTTTGGTAACAAAAAAATGTTTGTGTATGAAAAATAATGATACATGAAATGTTTTAAAAATTTGGCAGTGTGTAGGAAATAGTGTCTTAACAGCTAACTCCTGCTTTATGTTTGAAACAAAGTGAATATAAAATATACAGTGTTTTTGTCAGCACCACTCTAAATGAAACTAGTTTTAACTACTCTATAAAAGCTTAAGACAAGTATTTTTTTACCAATAATGAAAAAGTGATTTTTTCAAACAAAATAAATAATAAAATTATTGTTGAAAATAAAACGCCATTTGTCAACGACACACACAAGTGTAAACCTATCAAAGGGAAACCATTACATATGCATATAAAGTTCAAAGTTGTTTAACCTTTAATATTATTTTTGTAGTAGTATGTGTTTTATGTTATTGGTATCTATGCGTAACTGCGTCACTCTTGATGTTTCGGTTTAAAATATTTTACACTATACTGTTCCCGTAAAAGGATTGCTGATACTTACACCCTGTATAATTCCCCCAAGTGGTAATCAAATTTACACTGTCATGTTTATAGTAAGATGCTGGCCCTATCTAATTATCTAACAAAATTATTTCAGTTTACCCCGTTACTTAAGCCCTGAAACAATACTAAATGGAGGTGGTCCATCAGCAGATATTTGGACTTTTGGAATTATCCTTTTAGAGCTTTGCATTGGCAAGCTTTGGAACAATTTAAAGCCTGGTCCAACTCTTAGGAGAATATTAACTTTATTACATGCTAGTAACCCATCTGAAAGAATTGCTCGAGAACATAATTATGATGAAGAATACAAGGTCTATAATTATTTAAAATATTTTTAAAGTGTTATTCCATATTAAAGATGTATAAAACTATTTAAAATTTGAATGTAGCATGACTGAAATTTACACCTCTTGACACAGTCCCAAATGTTAACCCATTATAATACATTCTTATCCAGCTACAATTAAAATTCTTATATGCTTGTTAGATGTTATATGGTTTTAGAGTTCTGCTATGAACCATTTTTTTTGTTTTCTAAAGTTATATAATTATATTAAGTATTCAGTAAAGAGGCCTTTGTAGTGTAGTGCGACAGCATGTAGCTATTTAAATATAAACATGTAGGTTTGGTGCCCATTCGAGGCTATAAATTACTTTGCCTTCCACTCAAAAGACAAAATGTGATATTGAGTTTGCTTACCATGCAATATTTCACATTTGGATGGAAAGTGGAGTGTCTACAGTAAGTTGTCTTTGGCTACCCTTCTATATGCAGGATAAAACATGAGTCTGAAAAAAAAAATTGAGGTCATTTTGATCCGATGTGATTTTGTCTGCTTTTAACATACAATGTTAACAAGTTCAATCTATATGATGTAAATATTATTGCTTTTTAATAACTATTATTAACGCAACACATTTAAAGTAAAATTAAGAATTAATAAATAAATTAGCTTCACACTGTATCTTGCCCACAGCAGGGTAGGCAGAGAGAATCTAGTGTTAAGACACTCTCTTCCTCACTTTCCACCAAATTCTCAATGCATTGCGTGTTGAATGGCACTCAACACCAGAGCAAAGAAATGAAAATATAAATTTAAATAAATATTTTATTTCCTTGCGTGGAGATCAAACCCACGACCAGTCACGTTTACAGTCACACTTTGTGCCCCTGTGCTATGACTAGCCTCAAAAAAATTAAGTAAAGGTAATTGATGTATAATCAATAAAATATGTTTAGTTGTATAATAAATTACATTATTTTTACATTATTTTAGAATATCCCAACAGAAATTAAAAATATAATAGAAAAATGTCTCAAAATATACCCAAGTGAAAGGGCCACCTTTTTTGAACTTCATGAGGAATTGAAGAAAATTAATAGTAAAAAGTTAGAAGATACTAAACCACCAAGAGGACTAATGGGATGTAAATTACAGTATCTATATTATTTGTGGCAACTCGCTGGAGGTGATATACAGGCTGAGCTAAAAAAGAATGGCCTTATTAAAAATAGCCCACCTATACTATCAATGCCGTTGTAAGTATGTAATTTTATATGTAACCAAATAAATAATACGATTTTTTAAAGCCCATATAAAGTGTATATATAGTATTAAGAAAATTGTATTTCTGAGTTAGATTCAGAAATACAAGCTATTGAACATAAATAAGGAACTAATAAAATTGTGTTTAATTACAATATTATTGTCAATGTGGAAGTGTTTGAATGAATGAAATGTTGAACCCCACATATAGAATGTTCAAAGATTTGGTGAATAGAATTATAATATTATATGATTATATAATACATATGCTTCAAATATATTTCTTAATATCAAATCCAATTTACTAGTTATTTTATTAACATAATACAAATATTGTTTCAGAGCAATATTGCTAGATGGCGGTACTATTGGGGGTAAAAGCGGTGCTCTTTTTGACCGTCGAATAGCAAAATACAGTTTAGATCTCTTGAAGAATCGCCTAAGTCACATTCCACCACAGGATTTCTATCCTCTTATGCATGAGAGAAGAAAGGATTACGATACTGTAGCGTTACCTAAGATAATCAGGGAACGGGATACAGAATACCAATTTTATAGATTGCTTTGGTTTCAGAGGTTGTTGCATGTAAGTGGTTTTGTAATAGCTTCATACTGTATGTTTATTATGTAGAGGTCAGTCGTGGCGCAGGGGCACAAAGTGTGGCTGTAAAATCGACTGGTTGTGGGTTCAATCCCCACTCGAAGAGATCAAATATTTACTTACATTTATATTTTCATTTCTTCGCTCTTCACATCTTAATTAGTTAGACTATGCTCCTTTAGTAGCTATTTTTTTTTATTTATGCTGATTATTTTATTTTTTTGGTTGACCAAATCCACAATGATATTTCTCAATACTATTATCTTGAAACCTACTCTTCGTGCAGTCAGAATTACCTAGGGCATTTCGAAAGGTCATGTGTGTACTTTATTTCCATTTTTCCATGTACATAAATCTGCAAGTATAAGCAAGTATTAATACTAACTGTATTCTTCCATAGGGATATCCATACACAACTCAATATATAAGGTCAGAAGCAGAAATAGATATTCCACCATTAGTCCGCGGTGATGTATGGGCGGCGCTACTGGGAGTGGTGGGCGATATAGAGGATCAATATGAGAGGATTGATAAGGAGACCCCCACGCCTACTGATAGACAGGTGGGCTTCTGTTTGATTGTATAATCCTAGCTTAAGCCTTTAGTTCAGCAGTCTTATTGTTACTAGAGGGAAAGAGTTACCAGAGTCCGGGCCGAAATTAGCTGTCGACGGTTGCTCATAATTAATTTTAATTTTTTCGTATTTTTGATCATTTTATTACCGAGTGAATAATGCACATAAGGTCAAAAAGCTTAACTTCGGCCTCAGATGAAGAGTTACCATACCGTTTTGGACTTTTCTGCCACTCAGAGTGCAATATCGATCTCTTCGTCATGCGGAGTCAGCTTACCTGATCGTATCCGCAATGAAGAGACACACAGAATGACAGGTAATAGCGTGGATGTCACGGTAAGAACGAAGAAGTATGTGCTCACCTGGTTTGGGCACGTCGAATGAATTAGTGATGAAAGTTGAGAATAGAGGTATTCGACGTTACAAAGAAAAATAGAATTAAAAAAACTGCAATTTTGACTATTATAAATATTTATTACAGATTGACGTCGACATCCCGCGTTGTCATCAATATTGTTGGTTACTCTGTGGGGCGGAAGGACACAAGACTTTAAAGCGTTTGTTAAAGGCATGGCTTTTAACCAACCCGCAATATGTGTATTGGCAAGGACTAGACTCATTGACTGCGCCTTTCTTATATTTGAATTTTTGTAATGAAGGTATTTATGATATATTTAGATTAAAACAAATAAAAATATACATTTTGAATCAGATATCTATTGATCATACACAGAAATCAGTTTAATAAAAACATTGTAAAAGACAATATAAAAATCATTACCTCTGGTCACATAATCAGGCATTGAAATAATATTAAAAAAGCGAGAATTGAACCCACAACTGCCACCATAACAACCTCAGATACCATATATTATTAACACACATACATTAACTTGCTATATTGTACCCAAAAAACAAAATATTTGCTGAACTTAAAATTTCAATGAAATCCGTTCAGTAGTTTTTGTGAAAGTGAAAAAAAAAATGCTTTTTTTAACATTTTTAAAGTGTTATTCCACACTAATTAAATAAGTATTTTTCTAAATAAGTAAAAAACATGTTTACAAATTTTCACATATGTAATATTAATAAAGTTATTAATAAGTATTATGTAAGTAATATTAGTAGTATATTCTCGTTATTTTATTTCCACCCTAGCTCGAGCATTCGCATGTTTATCAGCATTCGTGCCAAGATTTCTGCACAAATTTTTCCTAAAAGATAACAGCGCAGTGATAAAGGAATATTTGGCAAAATTCTGGCAGATGTCGGCCTTCCACGAGCCAGAGTTAGCAACCCATTTGCACGATATCAATTTTGTCCCAGAGTTGTTTGCCATTCCGTGGTTTTTGACTATGTTTTCACGTGAGTATTAATGTATTAATTACTAGAGACCTAGCGGCTTCGCCCGCTTATAGTTATTGTTATATTTTAGCTCAATTATATGAAATCTATACATAAAAGCCTATGGTTATATTACTTACTGTAGGCCGTCACGACGCAGTGGCACAAGGGTGTGACTGTAAGGCGACAGTAGTGGTTTTGATTTCCACTCGAAGGAATGAATTTACTTCTTAATATATTCGTTTCTTTGCTCGGACACCAAGGCAAAAAAACCCGGCGTTAAGTTGCGCCACTCAACACGCAATGCCTCAAAACATTCGGCGGAAAGAGGGGAACGGAGTGTCTTTAACACTAGGTTCCCTCTGTCTAATTGATAAGCATGTTCTATAACATTTGTCTTGTTGTGTAATTTCATATCCAAGGAATCTAATTATTGAAAAATAAACAACAGAATGTATTGCCTATTATACTATTGCAATATTAAAAAATATTGCTTTCTTTTATTATTATTTTTTTTGTTATCGCCTCGTTTTTTTTTATATTTTAGACGTATTCCCTCTCCACAAGATCGTTCATCTATGGGACGCGTTGCTCGTGGAAGGGCCGTCACTCCCATTATTCATGGGCGTGGGTATTCTAAGACAGTTACGAGATACACTACTGGATTCAGGATTTAATGAATGCATACTTTTGTTCTCCGATCTACCGGAAATCGATATTGGAGAGTGTGTTAAGGTATGAATAATCGGTTTTATTTGATTTTTTTTGTTATGATTTTTTTAAACAAAGATCTCCATCTAATACGAGAAGATATATTGTGTGTATCTTAAGTCTGTCTAAAGTAAGTTATTAGGCTTATATAATAATACTAGGTTGATATAACTGATTAGGTAAATACATAAGCTATAATTTTATAGGTTTCCCCGCATTATTGGAGAGTTACGTGAAGATAAAAAAGAACCTTATTTGCTATATAATTTTGATATTAATAAAAAATATCTTACAATGTTGAGGCCGCGTGGCGAAGTGATTGTAAACGTGAAGGGTGTGTGGTCGATTCCCTTTGAGGGAACATGTAAACATTGTGAACACACTCTGTTCCCTTTAAAACAGTTCCGTTGCTCATTTTTCACCGAATTGTGAAGACATTGCGAGTTGAATGGCGAAACTCAACACTACGCTTTATCTAGTTACCAGAGCGAGAACATAAAAATATTGTATATTGCATTCGTGTGGGAATCGAACCCACAACCGTCAGGTTTACAGTCACACGCTTATACCTCTGCGCATCGACGGCATCTTTTATCGAATTCTTTATATAATAATTAACATAACGTTACATAACGTTAGATTATATTATCACAAACTAAAATTCACATTCACAACAACATTACCGCCATAGTGAGGTCAATGATCCAAATGGCACGTGTTTAGTTGCTATAGACATTATTGTCTATATACTTTAAGTCAAAGTTGGTAATTATGTAGAGCCTTATACTGTATACAAGTATACAAGTATAAGCCTGTATACAAGTATAATAAGATGTATTTAATTCCCAAACACCTACATGACTATATACATTTATATTTTGAATGTATTATTTTTTTAACTACGGTTTCCATTTCTTTAAATTCGATTTAAATTAAAATCTTATTCGGTATCGTTATATTATTTTAAGTATATAGATAGACGACTGTTGATATCAAAATTTATGGCAGGAGCAAAAAGTTTCACATTCAATCGTCAAAATTGCATAATACTAAATTTAAATTTCACTGAGACATCTGAATTCGGACAATAATACCTTGACTCCAGTCTTTTTCATTCTAATCTGTAGAAATAAATAATGACCACAAGGTCCGATTTTATCAGCCACTGTTATAGACCAAGAGCTCGTGGTCCATATTACTGACTTGCTTATTTTATTATAATATTTTTGTTTCATTTTGGCCAAGCGGCCACCCGTTTATTATTATAATTTTTACACATCTTGTGATTAATCGCGCTTATCTCAGCGACCACTCGAAAATCGAGGTACGCTTATAGTATAGAGAACCTGGGAACCTAGCGTTAAGACACTCCTCCTAAGATTTATTCCGCCACTCAACAGATTTTTTTTCTTTTGTCATTTTTGTTATATCGATAACAAAAATGACAAAAAAAATATCCTATACTTTTATAAAGCTATAAATTATACGATCACTTCTCGGATGGCCAACAGGCTCCTAGACCTTTATGCAAGTTGCGGATAAGATCGACCGGATTTTATGCGAGAGAGTACAACCACGGCCATTAATTAAAATATAAAATGAAATTGGTAATGAAAGTACAGTTGACTGTACATTAATGGGTAACTTTGACAGATACGAGCGAATTTTGCACTATATCTTAAAATTTAAAGCCCATTGCAAGAGTGTTTTTATTTTATTAGTGCTCTTATAATACTTTTCATCCATAGATATTCACATAAACCTTTTTAAATACATCAGAAGAAAATCTTAATTTTATAGTCTGTCAAAGTTACCCCCATGAAATGGATAACTTTGACAGACAAAAAACCATTCATATAAAGATAGTCATAATTATTCTTCTTATTAATCTAGGTATTATTGTTACGTAAAAAGGAAGAAGAATTACCATAAAATTTTATTTTTTAAGATGAATTATATAAAGGTTTATTTTTTAGAAAAATGAATATAAAGTTTTATTTGAACGTTAGTGAAATAAATTCATTAATTGTTACACGACTATTGAGTTGTTATACGTTGTATTTATAGGTCGATGTCCTTTATCGTAATATTAATTGTATCTATTTTTTGCAATACTCGTTAGTTGTTTTTAATGTTTTACTTAAATGGTCTTAATAAACCATTTTACTAGCGGCACCGGCGCGGCTTCGCCCGCTTCAACTATATTAATATTTATTAAATATTATTTAATTGTATTTACAAGGGTTCTGATTGTAAGGTTGAAAGAAATGAAGAAAGAACAGAAGGCAAGATAAGTGTAAATGGTAATATACTAGAAAAAGTGAATGAAGTGGTATATTTGATTTTAATATGTTCAGTAGAGACGAAAGATACCAGAAGGAGATACGGAGAGGCGTATTGCTGCCGGTAACTGGGTTAATGCTGCCTAGGCTGCATTGATGAGACGGCAAAACGTCAGCAAAGCTGCACGTTTGATCGTTCACATTGCAGTGTTGGTAGAGAAGAAGAAGGAAAGAAAGATGAATGCCGTGGAGATGCGATCTCTTCGTAGGATATGCGGAGTCAGCTTAGCTGATGGAATCCGCAATGAAGAGATACGCAGAATGGCAGGTACTAGCGAGAATGTTACGGTGAGAATGAAGAAGAACATGTTCAGATGGTTTGGGCACTCTGCAACTCGGTAACAAATGAGTGATGAAAGAATGGTAGAAACCTCGGTTGGCCTTCGAAAACATAGTATTAAAGATACTGGATGAAGGTCACTTAAAAAGCATAAGAAGGGAGGGCATGTATGAAGAGGTTGATGACTGTGCACGAGGCGAAAGAGGTATGTGGAGGCCATTGCATTTGACGTAAACCCTGCAAAGTACATAACAGTCGGTTGGCTATACTTTAATTTAACTGCTCGACATCGAGCATATATTTAGCAATATAGAATATACTATTAGAGGCAAGTCGCGGCAGAGGCGACTATACACGCGACAGGTTGTCGGTTCGATTCCCTTTAGAATTCGGCGGAAACTGGGAAACGGAAGTGTCTTAATGGGAACAGAGCGTCTCTTGTTGTGAAATCGGGATACGTCTCGAAGCTAAGCAGAAAGTATTTATTTTTTGTGATATTTTCTATAGGAATCAATAGAGATGTGTCGCAGCTCACCAAAGAGCATCAGCTACCGGAGATTCACTAATGAACCAGAAATAAAGGATCCTATGGTGAGTTTTTTCATCTTTTGACATTATCATATTAATACATTTATTTTTTTATGTAATATGTACATAATATATTTTTTTAAAATAAAAACGCATGTTAAATGTATTTCTTCTTTTATATTTTACTACATTACTAATAAAAAAACAATAATTTAAGTGTTAATATAAAATAATACTATGTCAGTTAACTAACATTGATAACATATAAAAAAATCTATATTTATTTTTAAATAATTTAAAGGTATATTGATATAATAAAGTAAATTAAATCTTATTAATATTTAGTAGTAGTCTTAGTCAAATATAAATATAAAGTTCAATCGGCTAAAGCACTTATAAATACTTTTCCAAGTACAGCTCTATATTTTTGGTACTTGACCGACCGTAGGTTCAAACCAAAATTATTATCCAAAAAAATTAATGCCTTATAATCTGTTTACATTATGAAATAGCAAAGAAAAAATATAATTTCTTAGAACCTATGAAGGTTTTGTTGTTTACATAAACACAAGTGAGCATGTGATTGGACTAAATATATACTTTAGTCTTCTTACTGTACACGTGACGTCTTGATGTAGGTCGTATTAGAGTAGATTTTGCTTATTATTTGTAAATCTACATATATTTATCAGAGCTAAAAATCTAAACATAAAGTGTCAATAAAAAATATTGCTGGTATACTTATTTAGAAAACGTATTAAAATTTGAACGTAGCGAGATTCGAAACCGCGCCTCCTGCAAACCGACCAGGCGCTCTGACCACTAAGCCATACGTTCTCAAGCGTATAAAAATTTCGACGTCTAATTTTTATACGTTTTCTAAATAAGTATTTTTCTTTTCAAATTGTGGAACAACACTTTAAAAATATTCAAAATATTGGTGGTATTTCTTTTGCTTTGGTCCAATCCTTATGTTTTTTACAAACATATTTTTTTTTTTTTTAAATTTTGTACGATTTTGATATTAGTAACTTTTTTTTAATTGTCTATACTACAGAAAGTCAAACTCAGAAAACATCCTTTATGGCACTTTATGAAAGGTGATTTGCTTTAGAGCATACATACAGCTTTATACTATGTCTAACTAGATCCATTTGGATATTCGTTGTAATCAAATCTGTTATCTCCGCCTCAACAGGTAGTATCAATCATACCTATATGGTAGTTGAACAATTTCTTCGACTAATAAATACGAGTGTGACGATTTTAATATTGAATATTCATGCTTGGACACGTTAATTTTATATATCTGTAGGTAACGTGACAACGTATATTACGTTATCTAAAAAAATGTCTGAAGAAATATTGCATTGCAATTATTTTTTTAAGAACAAGATGATCTTCATTTCGTCCTCTTGTAAACCATGTCTTTTAACACGGCCTTTTATACATAAGGGTTGTCGAGAGGTTAATTCTTCTAACTTGCTCATCGATGCGTCCGTACCAATTTCCATGTATGATGTAGGTCCACGGGAAGTTTTCCTTATAAAAGTTGACAAACTTAAGTTTCCACAATGCACTCATTTTGTATGAAATTAACTACAAATTAAAAATTTGTAATTATTTAAATTTTTCTGATTTTTTGGTTATTTGTATTCTAAGTTCACACTTCGTGCCGAATTTCATAACTGTGAGTCCATCTGAAGTAATAGAGCCATAGGTTTTGATTACACAGCGAATTTCATACAAACGGTCTCAAGAACCGTACAGACGGACAAGAAACTGATCCTATAAAGGTTCCGTTTTTACCTTTTGAGGTAATGCACCCTAAAAAATAATCAACTTCCCGCTGTATCCCGCACATAGCAGGGTAGGCAGAGGGAACCTAGTGTTAAGACACTCCGTTCCCCACTTTCTGCAGAATTCTAGAGGCATTGCGAGGCATTGAGTGGCAGAGCTCAACGCCGCGTTTGTCCTCGACACCAGAGCGAAGAAAATGGAAACATAAATTTAAGTAAATATTTCATCTCCTCGAGTGGGGATCGAACCCACAACCAGTCGGTTTTACAGTCACACTTTGTGCCCCTGCGCCACGACTGGCCTCAAAAAAAAAAACATAATATTATAGTATCAAAAATAATATTATAGTATCTTTTCAATTGATAAAAAAAAACATTACATAAAATATGACAACGCAATACAATCATAATCAAACGTCGAATATTTCTCAACAAGCCACAAGGAAGATATTATTAAAACATTACAAAAGTCATCTAGCAAAAGTTCAAGCACTCTGTTGGTCAATGAACCAAATACCATCCGCAATTCGAGAGGACCGTCTAGCGCATTCACTTGTAAACAAATGAGAGGCGTGACTGTTTTTTCTATTGTTTGCCCAATAAAGTATGTCTCGTTTCGTCTTTTATTTGATCTTTTTCAGCAGTTCTCACCTCGTATTGTGATAGTGATTGGAAAAAACGAATATTATGCTTCTTATTCTGCGAAACGGTGGAAAGTAGCTTCGAGTAACAGTTTTAGCAGTTTTTTTTAGAAATCATTTTGAATATTTTATTAAACTCGTTGGACATAATCCTTTGCTTGCACACAATGATATACTTTATTAACTTAAAAAAATAAAATAAATAAATCAGCTTCACGCTGTATCCCGCAAATCGCAGGGTAGGCAGAGGAAACCTAGTGTTAAGACACTCCGTTCCCCACTTTCCGCCGAGTTCAGGAGGCATTGCGTGTTGAGTGGCGGAACTCAACGCCGCGCTTTGCCTCGACACCAGAGCGAAGAAATGGAAATATAAATTTAAATAAATATTTCATCTCCTCGAGTGGGGATCGAACCCACAACCAGTCGGTTTTACAGTCACACCTCGTGCCGCTGCGCCACGACTGGCCTCGATTAACTTACCTAGTTCTAATACTTACAATCTAGCCAAGGGCATATCTAGAGATATTTTCTGGAGGCCTGGACTGTTGCTTTGAACAGTATACTCGTATTCGTGTAAGCGTTGTTGTTTTTTATTTTTTGGATTGGGCACCAAACTATTTTTGGGTTAGCACCAGACTATTCTGAGGTAGGCATGGAACAATAGAGCCCCTCTATTTCAACGTCCCATGAATCTATTTTTAATTACTAACTTTGCTATAATTACCTGCAACCATCACACTTAGTGACATATAATTTCTCGCTTTCTTCGATTAAACATATTTAAAAGAGAATGAGAGAGAAAGAGAGAGAGCTCGTTTCTAATTTATTTATTTATTTTCAATTTTACTTTGTTAATGACATTTTAAAATATTTTAAAAGAAATATTCTCTACATACATACATATAGGTATAATACGTACAATGTACTTACATAGTACATTAAACCGGTCCGTTACAAATGTAGATCTGTTCACTACTTCCCATAGCAACAATATTAGTATAAAGTGGATTTTATACATATCGTCGTCTTGACTTAAGTGACACATAGTTTAAACCTAGGTATGAGTGTCTAAAATGTATTGTTTTACAGGACGTTGTTGAGGTTCCCATGGAAGTCCTCCTAACCGAAATATGCCCCAGGATCAGCTTGTCAGATTTCTTCTCGCTGACATGTCAGGAAAAGGCGTGCGTTGTCGATATTAGATCTAATTTACTGTGAGTATTAATATTTCTAGTCTTGTTTTGTATCACAAAATGTTTAAGGAATACTTTGTTATGTTTGAATAAATAATATTATTTAAAAAAAAAATTATTTTAAAATATTTTTTAAAAAATATTATTTTGAAATATATAATTTTGAATATATTAAAACAATTTAGAAAATATGCTATTAGGTAAGTTTCATAACTATTTATTATCAAATTTAGACAATTGTCTAAATTAAAGAATACTCGTAATAAATTTTATTATATTTTTTTATTAGCTTTACGCTGTATCCCGCATATAGCAGAATAGGCAGAGGGAATCTTCGAACTGTTAAAACAATACGTTCACCTTAAGACACATCCGTAAACCCGTATTAAATATTTAATTTCCTCGAATGAGAATCGAACCCAGAACCAACCAAATGCGCTTACAGTGATATGCTTGAGGCAAAAGCATGCACGATGATTGGCCTCAACATTACAAACATGACTGTAATAATTCCATATACTCAATGCCTGGATCCTATTGATACACAATATACATAAATTTAAAATTTCAAACAATCGAATGTACTGAAAGTGCAACCATACAAAAAAAATACTTTTACAAAGTAAAGTTTCAGTGAAACTTTTCAATAGATCTTTCTCGACTTTTAAACCAAACCTTTCAGACTTTAAGTATCGTCAAGGATTTTTATTGAAAGAAAAGAACTAAGAAATATTTGCATTGTTAATTCAAGATTTTTCGTATTATTT
Organism: Heliconius himera; assembly: GCA_021202915.1. Classification (NCBI taxonomy): domain Eukaryota; kingdom Metazoa; phylum Arthropoda; class Insecta; order Lepidoptera; family Nymphalidae; genus Heliconius; species Heliconius himera. Next base: position 1,949,215 of record JAJHJA010000353.1, read on the forward strand.
TAATAAATCCGTTTTGCCTTGAAAGTTGTTTACATGCCTTAATAAAAATGTTTATACATACCACTTTTTATACGTACTCTTTATTATTATTTGATATATATTTTTTAATTTTTTTTTTATATATGTTTTTTTTTCCATTATATAATAATAAATAGCAAAGGTTTACAGTGAAAATAGAAAAGATCGTTCATAATATAGAGAGATGTCCTAAAAATCATAAGCTTTTTTGTCTTTTGTAGATACGAAAAAAGTTGCATAGACGGTAGTATAAATATACCATATAGCGGAGTTCATCTCGGACAGCACGATCTCAAGTCTCTGGGAGCGCATCCTTACAAAGTATTGAGTGAAGCGATCAAAGCGAAGAAAACTATTGTAGTCGCGTCAGCTGAGGACGAAACTGCTCAGTTGGTGAGTATTAGTGCAAAAAAAATGTTTTAAAATGTAAAATGCGTCTGTGAGTAAAATGCATGTTATTTTTCATTATTAATATCACAGTTGATATTAATTATGAAAAATATTATTTGATACTTTATATTCTGTGTATTTAATATTTTCCAGATTCAATAAGTAAATAGTAAATGTATTATATTAAATTTAGTAAGTATTAATGCTGAACTTTCACCAGTCCAAATATTTATATATTAATCATTATTGGTTATGATTATGCATTATATACAGTGTTTAACTCTATGTCTTTATTGTTATAAATTATATGTCCTACATACAGATTTTCTTATTAATTTATATAAATAAATAATAAATAATCAAATATTTCCCATTTCGGGCGCAGTTCAGCGATTATCTAGTGAAGTGTGGCACGGCGCGAGTGTGCGCGCTGCACGGCGGCGTGGCGGCGCTGCACTCGCACGTGCCGTCGATGTTCACCGTGCCCAAGAGGAATGGGCACAAATAGATTCATTGAAGAAATCAAATCAATATTCAACATTAAGTATATTTTACCTTTTTTTGATTTTCAGTTTCACGCTTTATAATTGTAAAATAACAATATCAGCAATAATAGAAATAATGTCACGAGTTAGCAATTTGAACAAAATAATATTAAGAGTAGGTTTAATTTACGATTGGTCAGCTTTTTTATATATTTTGTGCCTTAAAACAAACGTTCTGATTGTAAATAGAATAATTAGGTATTTTTCTTTTAAACTTATAAATTAAATGTTTTTTTGTTATTAATCACAGTATTTATATTTTTTTTAATATATGGAAATTTGAGACATCTGCTTGAGGTTAATCTACGATAGATACTTAGCAGTCATTAACGCCCAATATTAATAACCTATCTCCAACGTCAATCTTCGATTGTTCTATACGTTTATCAAATCTAGAGATTGGATAAATGTATAGAACAAGCGAAGATTTACGTTGGAGATAGGTTATTAATATTGGGCGTAAGTAAGTAAGGGAGGTTGAAATCCCTAATACGAGAGTTATTTTTTTTTCAACTCGAATAATATGTAGGTTTTTTAAACTTTCCGCTTATTTCATATTAATCATTTTATTTTTTGTTTTAAATTGCTAATATACCTAGATGAAAATATTTTTTCGTATACAAGTAGTCATTTATTTAATGTTCATCCATTATTCATTTGTTGAGATCTTTTAAAACAAGCGTTCGACGCTGCTATTATATCTTTAAGTTATATATCTGCTATTTACCTTTGTATTCTTAAGTAATAAATACATTAATATTAAAATTGTATTTTATTTATTTTGTATAAAATTTAAAACTAATAAAAAAATTAGTTTTATAAATATTTGATATTTTCTTTGTTAGTTAGTTGATGTTTTTTTTATAAAGTAAACAACAATTAACGAAGAATCTAGAACTTTCATTGTCAGCTATTTTTATATAGACGTCTCTATTTATTTGTGACGGATGCAGTTTTACTTTAATTAATTAATCCTCAAACGAATTGTTTACAAGGCAAAGACTAGTAGGTAGCAGTTCTGAAGGAAATTGTAACAATAATATAATATTTTAAGGCCCGTCGTGGCGCAGGGGCACAAAGTGTGACTGTAAAATCGACTGGTTGTGGGTTCGATCTCCAGCCGAGAAAATGAATTATGTATTTACATTTATATTTTCATTTCTTCACTCTGGTGTTGAAACAAAGAGCGGCGTTGAGTTCCGCCACTCAACACGCAATGCCTCCAGAACTTGGCGGAAAATGGGGAACTGAGTGTCATAACACTAGGTTGCCTCTGCCTACCCTGCTGTGTGCGGGATACAGAGTGAAGCAAAAAAAAAAAATATAATATAATATAACAAAACCCGTATATTGGTTGAAAAACAATAAAACACAGCATGAAAAAAAATAGAAAATTGCGCTATAGTTGCGTGATTGAATAAATGTTAAAGTAACTACTATAATTTTGAAGTACTATGTCAAGCCTAATATAAGAAAATACACATAGCACATTAGTTTTCTCGCGACTTTAATACTTAATTGGAATCAATGGATCCGCATGTAAAAGCTAGTCTACATTTTTTTTTAATATTATTTTAATTAACCATATGCCTATTAGATACCTATAACAGGTATAATTGTTGCTAAGTGTAAAAAAGTCTTGAAGCAAGTTTTAGTTTTTTATGCACGGTTAATTGACAACCAGATCACACTCAATGCGGGTTACACTTCCGTTGCGCCCAATATTTCTTATACATATTGATTAAGTTATATCTAAATATATTTTTAACTTCACTCTGTATCCCATAGCAGCATAGCAGGGTCGGCAGAGGGAACCCGGATACCTAGTGTTAATACTCTCCGTAAGGCATGTTCTCTACTTTTGCATTTCTTCGAGTGTTTTTAGTTTACAGTCGTACGCCTGTGCCACTGACTAGATTCAAATATATGTAGGCAAACTAAATGTATAAAAAATATTGTGTGTGTATGTGTACTTATGTATGCAAGTAAGAAGTTATACTTGTTTGGCGTAACAAGATAAAAATCTTTCTAAAATTTTTTTCCTTCTCGTCTCGACTCTAGAAATAGAAAAAAAATGTATTTAATATATTGAAAGAAAGTTTTATTACAACGCATTATCTAGCTAAATAACTTTTATTTGAATATCATACAAAAAATATATGTACATAATTAAAAACCCTAATTTGTTGACTAATTAATTTAATGGTGTCGGTGAGTCGTAACGGTGTGCGCGTGCATCGTAAAAATTACTCTCATAATTTTTGCCTAACGCGCCAAAACAAGTAGAATTTCAGTAATTATAATATTTTTTATAGATTTGCCTATTTTATATTATAAATTACATTTAAATAATATTTTGAAATGACATCAATTTAAATAAATTTAATTTTATGTAAATATCTGTCTAATTATAATCAATTAAGTAATTTTAAAATACAGACATACTATACTCACAGACAAACCTACTAAACTTTTATAAACCAAGAGGATTTAATCACTTTATGAATGTTACTGCAACATTTCCAAAAAAAAAACCCTTTCTAATAAAAAAAAATTAAGCCAAAATCTCTGTATCCTAATAATTATTCCAATAAAAAAAATCTACCCGCATACCATACAACATATAATTACCAGAAATCATACTCACAACCCCTATACTATAGTGTACACCATGCTTTTACCCCCTATCACGTTATGAATGGCGGGCGGCGGGCGGCGGGGCGGGGGGCAGCGGGAGGCGGTCAACGCCGCCTCGCATTCGTCGGCCGAACTCCGCCGCGAGAACATGTCATAAAGACGACCTTATCCATCCACAAACATTGTACCAACCCGCGTGTGAAAATAATACACACCTGAAACAAATGGGCAATAGTGAATAAAATTGTGATTGTGTCTTTCCCACTGGACTTCAAATATAGTGCGCTGTTAGCATTTGCCGCCAAAGGACTATTACCCGTGACAGTTTGCTGTGTTTTGTGCGAGAGAGTTTCTCGAGTGGTAGTCGGAGGCCGTAGAGATACCCGGCCCCGACATGGAGAGTTACTACGACATCTCCAACGACCTGAAGGATGTCTGGGACGCGGACATCGACCCGGTATGTACTCTTACAAATAAATACACGTATAATTGTAATCACATACAAAAGCCAATTTAGAGATTTGTACGCGCCTAAATTAGAAATATTATGTGATAGCACGGATTATTCTAAAGGTCATATCCGCTGATAACAACAACAATTGATATATTTTTTTATTATCCAAACGTACGCGATAACCGTATGATGTGCCTACGCTACTTAATTGAAATTATGAACTGCGTGCAATCACCGCTGTTTATACATTTTTTTCTAGAAAATAATAATAGATTTTTATATTTTACTACAGCAAAGTCGGGTCGCACGGCTAATAATAAATAATTGCAGCTCCAACCGACCTTGTTTTGTAATCAAGGTACCTGCATCGGTAAAGAAAATCGGCGTACAGCTCACGACTCCGGTATCGCAATAGTTCTTTGCATTCCCGCATATTAGGATTAGGACAAATGGATTTACTATATTAAATTACCATATATTTGTTATCATTTGATATTTGAACCATTAAATCATAAAAAGATAAAACTAGCTATAGAAGTTAAAAGTTCCGAGCAATGTTTTACGATAAAACCGTTATGCGAAATGCGATAAAGACGGCTTCGTAAACTTGAAAACTTTCTGTAACTGTAGCTTAAGATTTTTACTCGGATTCAATTAACTTACTTTTACTTCATTTTCTTTCTAAGTGATAATATAATATTTCAGTGAATAAAAATGCTATTGAAATGAAAAATGAAAATGAAATAACATACGTTTTTCTATAAACTATATTTGTATATTGTATTATATGTTTTTCTATTAAAAGTAGGTTATAGGTTATATATGAATAATAATATTTACATTTTTAATTAATAGAAATCAAAAGGCGGTAACATCAAAGTGCCGGTATCGTGGTAAAATAAAAACAATTGACAAATTCTAGACTATAATTTATTAAATTATTCTCAATGTAAAATCGAAAAATATCTTAACCTAAATAACCTCTAATAAATGTCTTTATTAACATCGAATTGATTATATTTTTTCAAATAACAATAAAAAAAAAAAAAATCTAGTACTCAGTACACCCCTTCCCATGTCACTTACTTATTCTCTCCTCTACCCCAAGGTTGCCTGGAAGAGATCGCTCACTTAGCGATAAGGCCGCCTATTGTGCTCCAATGTGTCATGGTTAATGTTCAATATGTATATGTATTTGGTGTACAATAAAGAGTATTTTACTTTTACTTTTTATCGTTTAATCATATTAATATATTATTTTTTAACGGCTGCATATCAAAATTGACAAGGTCAGTATAAAATGTATATAGCTGTAAAATATATCATTAAAAACGTATAAAGGTTAAAATGACAAAAAACGAGTCTAGTAAGAAAATTCTACTAAGTCTTCGTCAGCATCTATTTGTTGCTGCAAAATGCAAATATATTGTTAATTTCTATTTATTTACAATAATTATCTCATAATGCCTATTATAATAAATGAAAGTTAAATTATTATCGTGGAAAGACCGACAACAAAAAATCCTATTAAAGGGTCCCGGTCTCGCGTTGGGTGCGGAACCATAAAAACATCCCAATTGAACAGGTTGTTGTTAACATGTGACGGCACCTGTTGTGTCCCAGTGACGTCACGGACGATTATGGACGGTAACCCGACGGAATTGGGGAGTCGCGCCGTGCAGAATAAATTGTTCAACGTTGAACGATCGTTACATATGTATGGGTTATAGCGTACATTTCTTATGGAAGTACGGTACATCGTACACTGTGGAGCGTCGACCTGGTGCGTTGAACTAAGAGGCCCGGCGGTTTTTATTAACAATATTATCATGTGAGAGGAGCTTGGAATTGTTAACAATATCATTATACATTATTTACATATATCTAAATAATATAATTTGTATGTAAATGTTTGTAAAATAACCTTACATGTGCCTTATGTACTTACATAATTATTCTTCTTCATTTTGATAAATTAATTATCCACATATATTTTTTTTATATTTTCTTATTATAAATAGGTTTTATGCATGTTACCCAACTCTCTATATTCTCGTATTTCTATAAAGTTTATCGCCTAGCCTTATAAATAATTAATTTTGCGGTGATTTTTGATTTTTGCCGGCATTGAGAGAAACAGCGCTTAATTGCCAAAGAGATAGCGTTGCTGATTCCTAGTAATTGGTAGCTTTTTCGTATTCTTAATGTATTTCGTCAGTATGTTGGTTTTACATATTTTTTTCGTCGTCATGCATAGTCGGTAACGGACCATATTATACTTCCTCAGCCTTTATGATTATAGCAGACAGTTATCTAAGTGTATTCAATTTCATACTAAGTATATTAAGTGGTTTCCAGAAAAATTTAAGTAAAATTGATGCAAATTAATCATATTGATGAATAAACGAATAAATATTTAGGAATTAGAAATTTAATTTATTATTCTATTAAAATTTTATTTATACCTACATATAATTACATCTGTTCAGTAACATTCTTCTTTTGAACTTCTATCACATTCTGTATTGATTCTACTTCTATTCTTGTTTTACGTTGCGTTTATTATAAGTGTACCAATTAAATGCTATATCCTATAAAGGCGCCGATAAGAATGGGGTTTTAGCGAAAGTGTAGGCCTAACGATAACTGTAGAGGCAACCTAACGGCCGCTTTGTGATGGTAATTGAATTACCTTTCCTTATACCGACGGTGGCCCACGCGGTCATATAAAGAAAATATCTTTCCTTTTGGGATTTATAAGATATATATAAGAAACATAATAAATAATAATATTTGCACTTAATAAGATTTTACACTCTTCTTCACCTTTTACACTCTTCTTTATCTGCGACCACCTATGTATTTTCGTAGTACATATTTTCAAGGTATTGCCGGTTTAAACCTGCGGTCCCCTCGTGGCTTCGTCCGCTTGAACTGTACTAATATTTATTTAAGATTATTTAAGTGTATTTAGAAAAAAATGTTTGATAATTTTAGTATAAGTAGTTGTACTCAAAACATAATTTTAATCATTTGTGATTTTATTTAATTTCGTTTGTAAAAAAAATGTTTACTTACTTCATATCTATTTATCTAGGTAGGCGACAAGTATGCGCGCACGACTAAAGCGGTTTTCCTTTTCGATAAAAAGTAGCATATGTGTTGCCACAACCACTTTTATCTTTCAGAGAAAGTCCCATAAAATCGGTGTAGCTGTCCCGGGGATTACCCCTGACAAAAGAAAGATAGACGGAACATTTTAAATTATTTATTTTTTAGTATCGTGTAAATAAACACAGACAGACACTTCAATTTTATTTAGATATATTTAGTCAATTAGTCAATGTGAAATGAAATTTGAAACATTTTAATTAATTCGCATTTAGATACGTGTGAAGATTAAAAATAAAATATTTATTTTGCTCAAAATTATTTAATATTAAAAAGCAGCGCAAAATTTAAAACGAGTCAAACGAAATGTTGTATAACGGGTTTCACTGTAGTGAACGTTTAATATGTCAGGTGACACGAAAACTAAAATTCTGTAGGTTTTTGTTTTGAGAAAATAGAGTCGTCAATGACATAATTTTACTTGTTAATTTAAATCTTAACTTAAATAAAAATTTAATTATACTAATTTATTTTTAGTAATTAATTTTAACTCAAAGAATAATAAGTCAGTTAATTAGTGTACACGACCAAAGTAACAATCGTTTATGTTTATTGCTTCTTAAATTTCTGCCTTTATATCAAACGAATGAACTGGATTCATCAATCAAACGTTAATACCCCGAATAAACCAGTTAAATAATTTTTTGCGTTATTTTTGGTCCAATTAAGCCAGGATGGACCACGTGACGGTTAGATCACCCCACAAAGGTGCTTCAATATCGTTCGTCTTATTTGTGAAGTTTAAACAATGGCTATATTGCGTAAATATACCAGTTGCGTCACTCACGATGTATCGGGCGTTCAAAAACATGCTGTTGACACAAGTGCACGAACTGATCGAAATGCGAATAATAATAAAATGTATAGAAAAATGTAGAAGATACGTACCATCGATAAGGCTCTGCGTATTTGTTTCCCAGTCCACATATTAAATTGTAGAATTTCAACAATCTATTCGTTATATTTATTTCTTGTTCTTTCCGGGCGATAAATATATAAAGATTCCTTTATCCATTTTTTATAAATATTTTGAGAAGTATTGCAAGCTGGAAGACAGAACTTAACGCCACACTTTATCGAACTACAACGGTGTTAAGTTTTAATTTAAAAATTGAATATTAAAATTTTGCTGTCGTGCCGGTCGCGTTGCTAATCAGCTTTGTTTAGATTATTTTAATATTAATTACTATTTTTCAACATTTGAATTAGAATAATACGTAGATAAAAATTAAAATTTTTAAATCTAGAATGCAAAGTGTTACAGAATGGATCAAGTGGTATTAAAAATGCATTGCTTAATGACTTATTTAACAGAATTAGAGCAAAGTTTAACATTTATCGAATTAACACAATCAGGGCTATCAGCAAGCAACTTGTTTTATGTGGCCTTATAATAGTTTAACTCATTATAATAATAATATGTATTCAATTGTTTTTACGTGGTATAGTTAGTTAATTAAAACCATGGCGTTTTTAACTAAAACGATGTAATTTGGCAAATTAAATTGATACACAGATCAATATATTATATAATAAAATATTATTTACGTGTTAAAAAAGAACAAATTAAATTACAGCTAAAAAGTTTTAAAAATATACATTATTTATGTAATAAACTTCGTACTACAAAAATATTTTAATGTATATTGTGTTTATTTTAGGATCTTTTAACTTTACAACCTCATTTGAAATAAACAAATATAAAGCTTTCAATTTACCTACGTAATAAAAAATGTACGTAATTATACATTTTTATACATTACGTAGAAGCATGCTTAAAATCCTTTCTCCTTGTCAATATATCGCCAAGAGCGAAGCAATAAACCGGATTGAAGAAATACTTATTACGTTCGCTCTGATTCCGTTCCGTTTTATTACATGATATTTTGGAAATCTGCTACTTGAAAAGAAATTTTATATCTAAAAATATTTTGCTTATTTTTTTATTTTATCTGATTAAAAAAATAATTGTATATTAATATAATTATAAATATTTCATACGTAGTTTTCGTACTTCATGTTATTTATAAAAAATATATTTCTTTAATAATTCATTATTAGTAATTACCAACTGTTCTAATTAACTATAACTTTTGTTATAACTATAACTCTATATAAATAATACTAACATATTCAAAATAAATCCCATCTATTAACTTGAACCAATAAAGAAAAACTAGTTTCTTGCCGGATCTTCTCAACAGAACTGCCTTCCGAGCCGGCACCAGCTTTGTGGTCATTCGACCATTCAAAAGTGCTTGTAAAAGACTCTTTGAACAAAGTAAAAAAAAATAGAAGAAAAAAAAAACAAGCGCAAAGTAGGATCACACAGCTAGTATCCCCAAGTAATCGCGATACGGGCTAGCGGCAACGGTGCGTGCAACCCTGTGTTTCGTGTCGTGTGAAAGGCGGTACGTCGTTAGCATTCCTCTCGTCGACGGCGAGTTCATCTGGGTACCACCTAGCTCTTATTACCACCACCCAAGAGCTATATTGTGCTTAAGACGAATTGCTCATATCACAAATTTAGAGAGTGGCTGGAACAATTGTCGTTCTTCATTAGCACCGTCTAGTGACACATTTTTCTCGTTTCATGTTTGTCTTTTCTGGCAACCCTATTATTGAACTGAATCTATTGTTTTTGTAACAGTAATATATCGGTAATTTATATAGATGTTCACTATTAGTAAACGTTTTTCTGTACTGAAGTTAAGTTGTTGGAGGCCAGTCATAGCGCATTTACACAAGCTTGTGTAAATACGACAGATTGCGGCTTCGATTCTAAGCCGAGGTAATGAAATATATAATATTTTCATTTACCTTGTCGGAGTGAGGCGAGGCGTTGAGTTCCGCAACTAAATACGCAATGCCTCTAGAATACAGCTGAAAATGGAGAACGAAGTTCCTTCTACCTATCCTGTTGTGTACGAGATACAGCTGACATAGTCTTAGCACATCACAAACAGTTAACTATAAAATATATTTTATACAAAAGTTATATACAGAGGAAGCTGTCGACTACGTAATAAATTGTAGCAAAATGGATATAAATAGCTCAGGCTTGCTTGGCTGCTATTGATGCGTGAATCAAGAGAAGGGTACGAAGAAGTGAACCCTAATGAATAGTTGAGATTTGCTTTTAATTTAAATTATCTAACTGACTTCGTCCGTTGAGGCGCAGTGGCACTAGCTTGTGTCTGTAAATGCTACAGGTTGTGGGTTCGATTGCCATTCGAGGAAATTAAATATTAAATATTCTATTTCTTGTTCTGGCGTTGAGTTCCTCCACCAACACGCAAAGCCTCCATAATTCAGTGGAAAATGGCGACCAGAGTGTCTTAACACTAGGCTCCATTTGCCCACCTTAACTCCTAAAAAAAACTAACATCGAGCCTTATCAGAACATATAGTGTATTACTACAACGTATATTCAAAAAGACATAACAAGGTATTTAGATGCGGCTGGTTTACTTGAATGCCATAAAATAAGGAACGTATTACCGATCTGTTTCGTAATTCTCTAATGATATTTAGTAGGAATGCTATTTGTGCCACGATTTAATAACTAAGACTACAACGTGTAATATCTTCTCCAATTAGTTAAACCATTACATACCATTTCGGCTAATATAACACTAATAACTAAACTGACACTAACACTCAATTTTATATAATTGAAAAATAGTTCATTTAAACTCTCAGTCTAACCGCAGGTGTGGTCGTGCGAATTTGCCCTGCAAATTGAAATGATGGAATCGCATTTCTAATTTAAGCAATTTTTTTAATGCCATACACAATTATTTTGCAATTGTTTCGATACAAGTTTTAAAAAACAAAATATTTATCTTTGACTGAAAATTTGAAAAGCCTGTCGTGGCGCAGGGGCACAAGCGTGCGATTGTAAACGACAAGTTATGGGTTCAATTCCCACTTCAGTAAATAAAATATTTAATATTTTTATATCTTCGCTCTAGTGTAGATAGAGACAATATGCGGCGTTGTGTTCCGCCACTCAACATACAATGCCTCCGGAATGCTACAGCGTGAAACTGAAAAAAAAAACAAAAAAAATCGATGCAAATATATTTATAAGTATTTTTGAAAATGTACTTACTAAGTAAATATAACAAATAGCTCGTGCAGTCTCTAGTTGAAGTTTTATCATAAAAAAAAAACAATTTTATAGGACAGTCACCGATTATGCCGTTGAACTAAAGAGTTAATCTTATCTTCTTTTTTTTACGTAACTGTCATTGAGATGCGTTTTACACGACTTTAATATATCAAATAACCTACGATAAACTTAACCTGTACATTGGATATTTTAAGAATGGCTTGCAAATTACCTATATATAAATTCAAAATGTTATTCAACATTTTATTAAAAATCTGTTGCTTTTTAAAATTAATTTTTCCTTTCGCATTTTTTTAAAACGGAAATTGTGATTGTATTAATTTGAATGGTATCGACAAACTTTCACAACCAATGACGCATCCGTCTGGCGAAAAATAACGTTTTAGTTGGTAAAAAATCTATGTTGTAAACTTATTTGTATTAAATAGATCATCTATTCAAAAATTCTATTTAAAAATTTACTAATATTTAAAATTTATTTTATAATATAATATAATTAAAATAATTATATACATTAGTTACTTTTTTTTTATAAGAAAACATCACATTATCTGTATCTTGCTTGAAACTTTCTTGTAAGATATCGCGTGTGCCATTATCGTTTTTTTACAACTAAAATTACTTTATTTTGAAATTGATAACATATTTTAATATCGATATAGGTGTTAAGTAAATATATATATTAAAAGTGTAATTAATAAATACCTACCTACTTAATTAATGAATAAAAATCTAACGTTTAATGAAACTTAAGAAATGAAAATGTTATTATTATACTTGTAAACATAATACCAGTAATAAAATTATACTATGAGTAATACATAACTTAGATTTTTCTTTAATACTTCATAAAAATAACTTAGGACTTTACTAAAGGAAAATAATAAAGAAAAAATCGATTTATTTCAGAAAAGTTTCCGTGACTATCCACAAATATAAAAATGGTAGTTAATTGTATGTAATAATATTACATTATCACTGGAATAAGTGGATTATTGGACCGAAAGCGAATAAAATTTTTCGCTTGAAATATTTCAATGAAACACTTTAGTACGGATGGCTTTATGTAAGATGCTTGCCCCACTATTCCGTCGCCTGGTGAAATCAATCAGGTTGGGTTGAAACTAAAGAACTTGGATAGAAATTCTGTTCTTAACTATATACTGATTATTTTATGTAACGATGAGAAATGTCTGGTAGCGTGCACCGCAAGTTATGTACGTATGGCTTAGTGGTCAGAGCGCCTGGTCGGTTTCTTGGAGGCGCGGGTTCGAGTCCCGCTACGTTCAAATTTTTATACGTTTTCGAAATAAATATTTTTCTTTCCTAAGTGTGGAATAACACTTTAAAAATATTAAATTAAAAAAGTTATGTTTCATAATGTCGACCAATGTTTTAATTAAAAACACCACAATTGACTTATCAGAACTAACTTTTAATTCTTTCTCTTCTAAATTATGATTTAACTTCGTTTAGCAAGACCGTCAAATTTTTAATTTATGATGTATTTAATAATAGTGTATTTGAAATGAGCACTTATAGCAGATCTGTCCCTGAAATTCTAACATACTAAAAATACCGGTAAATCACGTAAACTTTATATTTTATTTTACACTCGAATCAATTAACAAAATTTAGCATCTTCAACTTTAGTTTACAAGAATAGCTAAACTCCATACAGATAACAGGAAAATAATAATTTATCCTCCAACCAATCGAGTAATGTTATTTACACATAACTTATGCACTCGAGACTGACTGACACTGTATAATAAACTAAAAGTTGTAAACAATACTACCTTATTATTATTAGTTATTAAAAATAATTTATTTTGTGCTGTCGTGACGTAGCTGGAACGTGCATAACCCTTGTACTGCACATGGTTTTCTTGAATACATATCGACAGCGAAGTGCCAATAACATCTAATTGACAAAGTCAACATTTTACACAAACTAAAAAAAACGTTTCATTTCTTGACAAAATTAAAAGTGTAATTATTTTTATTATTTCAAATAATAATAATAATATATGGTTTATGAATTATATTCATATATTTTTTGATAGGTGTGCATTTAAAATTAAAAAAAAGGTAATTTGTAAAAAATGTCAGTTAGGAGGTATTGGTACTTCACCGTCGATATGTTTTTGTTATATACCCTTTCCGTCAAGATCTTAAAGAATTTTAAAATGAAAGTATTTTATGAAAGTAAAAATAATGTATATTAAAAGGTATATCGTATCTAATTCGAGAAATAAAGTTATATCATTACGTAAGGCTTAGGTACGTAACGCTATCAAAGTATCGACAAATCGAATCTAACTGCACTGAGTAGCACGTGCCTCTTATCAGCGGCGTGCGATTCGATACGTTTCCATAAAAAATTATAATAAATGCGAAACTATCACTCCAACGTGATTTTTATTAAATATAATGTGTTGACACTATCGATTGTAATATTGAGCAGTAGGAACACATTTAACATAAAAACTAGCATACAAGTACAAGAATACGTCAAGTAGTGAACATTTATTTTTAAATAATAAAAAAAAAAACTTTGTAATAAACCTTTTTAATGAATTAATCATTGCAATGTATAAGAATAACTTTTAAAAATAATATGATAATTATAGTAGTGTTCAACGCTTATTATTATAATTAATTATTAAAGTAACACTTATATAATAAATAATAAAAGAACAGGAGTAATAGAATTGTGATGAACAACGTAACGACTCATTATTCCTACAATACGAAATTGTAAATATTTTACAATATTAATAAATAAATACAATACATAAAACCATATATAAAAAATATATTTTTATAATATATATTATTAATAATATACCTCAATATCGGTGTTTCTACACTAGTAATAACGTAAAAATGATGAATTCAATAGTCAGTCATCAAAGATCGAAGGACAGTCGGGCATGGTTAAAATCCATTGCATCTAATTGTCTTAGCTGAACATAAACATGATTGTGAGTTAAATGCATTTGGCTTCCGAAGCCCGATAAGGAACAACGTGTAACGTGCTGTTTTGCTTTAAAATTAAAAGTTTCGATTATGTTTTATGACACCTTATCTTGCTCACATATTTCCTTATTTCAAACGTAAAAATCTCGTAAAATTCACGGTGTTGTCGCGATTTTTTATTATATCTTAAACGTATGTATGTACATATACCTTTATAGCAGTGGTTCCCAACCTTTTCTTGATCAAGGACCAGTTTTATATCATTCTTGGTAGCTGGGACCACTATGCATGTAGGTATAATAAAAAATAATTATGATAATCAAATAGAAATAATGCCTCACCATCCCCAGTCATAAAATTAAAACCGTTCGCGGACCATATTTAGGCTTCTGCGGGCCACTGGTTGGGAACCAGTGCTCTATAGAAAATATATGTGTTAAATGAAACAATTTTATGATTAAAGTATTAAAGTACACTAAAATAGTCAGGTTTCGTATGACTAGGACTAGGTTACCCCCTTTTTGTTTCAGGGTATTTAAATTTGTACGCTTATACTTTTTTTTCAGCTAACGTATCTCCCATATAGCAGTAGCCAGAGAGAGAGAGAATAATGTTAAGACACTCTACGGTTCACTTTCCGCCGAATTCTATAGACATTGCGCGTTGAGTGGTGGAACGACAACGCTGTCTTTTGCTTCTTCGCAACCGAGTGAAGAAATGAAAATATTTACGCGAGAGGGAATCGAACCCACAACCTGTCAAATACCTTTGAACCTGCGCCACGACTTACTTCGAATATACTTACTACGTAAAAATAATCTAACTTCAACTTATTCTTATAACAAAAAAAAAAATAAAATTATATGGATAAATGTTATTGTGCGTGTATCTTACCGACATTTGTGCTATGTTGATATGACTCATGGACTGTGAGATATTTGCTTTTAGAGTTATGATGGAAATTCCTTACGATAATTACTTTGTTATCGTTTACTGACTCGTTTTGATCTTTACTCTCGTATATATAGTTAGTTATATAATTAATTATTGTAATGGTGGCCCACTTGACTATTATTGATGATTGATGTAATTTAAACATTGTATTTTATAATTTATATGTGTACCTATGTTCACGCTGTGTCCCGCATATAGCAGAGTGGACAGAGGGAACCTGGTGTTAAGACATTCCGTTCCCTCTTTTCCGCTGATTTTTATCGAGGCATTGGTTGTTGAGCGGCGTAACTCGACGGCGGGGTTTTTACCTTAGGCTTGTATCTATGTATTTAAGCAATAATAACAATATTGACATTTTTTAAATCTGTTACATGAATATTTTATACTAGATAAGTACAGAGGCCGGTCGTGGCGCAGCGGCACGAGGTGTGACTGCAAAACCGACTGGTTATGGGTTCGATCCCCACTCGAGGAGATGAAATATTTACTTAAATTTATATTTCCATTTCTTCGCTCTGGTGTCGAGGTTAAACGCGGCGTCGAGTTCTGCCACTCAACACGCAATGCCTCCAAAATTCGGCAGAAAGTGGGGAACGGAGTGTCTTAACACTAGGTTCTCTCTGCCTACCCTGCTGTGTGCGGGATACAGCGTGAAGCTAATTTTAAGTACATAAAAGAAACTGTTGTTCATATACAGGCAACAAATTTGAACTATTTAAAAATAATTTATAATAAATCATATTTCACACAGATATTAAATTTAACAAGAATAGTTACCTAGCAACGAAAACATTAAGTAGATACTGTGTTGCATCTTACTAATATTATTAATGTAGTAGTTTGTGAGAATGGATATTTAATAAGTTCTTTGATTTTCACGATTATTACACATTTTAAATGAAAAGTATTTTAACCGGATTAATCGCGTATATTTAACTTACTATACTTAATATCCAAAATGTAAAATCTTAAATATACTTAATTAATCCAGTTAAAATAGTTTCATTTAAAAATAATGGATATTTGTTCCACTTTCACCCAAAAACTACTGAACAGATTTAGATAAAATTTTACAGCAACATAACTGATACATATGAATAACATATAGATTACAAATTATGTTAAAAAATTGGTTATAATTTAAACATAACTTTAAGCGGGCGAAGCCGCGTGTGGGCAGCGAGTAAATAATAACTGAGATATATATCATATACGACATTGGCGATCGTTTTCCAGATGTCATCGGTGCTTTACCGGTAAATACGGTGTATTATGACTTATGTATTGTAGTCGCTTTGTCGCTCATTGCTCGTATCCGGAGCGGCGACGGTTACGGTACGCACGTAGGGATGGTTAATGTTGATATGACTTTCTTGATAAATATATTATTATTAAGGTTATTTGATTAAATAATTCATTACTTTTTTTTTTAAATATTGAAGGCCGTTGCGGCGATTGTGGCACATACTTGTGAGTGTTGTGGGTTCGACTCCCACTAAGCGGAATGAATTATTTAATATTTTCATTTCCTCGCTCTCGAAAACGCAATGCCTCAAGAATTTAGCGCATATAGAACGAAGTATCTTAACACTAGGTTTCTTATGTCTGCCTCTGCTATATGCATTATGCAGATCCACCATGAAACTCGAAGAAATAATGAAATTTATTTTTCATTAGACGTAACTATACGTTGCGGCGTTGAGTTCTGCCCTCAACACGCAATGCCTCCAGAATTCGGTAGAAAGTGGAGAACGGAGTTTCTTCTGCCTACCCTGCTACACGTGGGATACAGTGTGAAACTGAAAAAACACAACCTACCTATACTTCATTTAATCCTTACATTAGTTACGAACTTGTATTAAAAATTGCATATTGATTTATATAAATTTAAATAACTTAAGCAATATATATACCTATAATATTTATATAGCACATATAATATATGTGCGAGTATATGGGCGAAAGCTAGTCCTGTTATGTTATAAGTATCTATGATTCAGTAAGCAATCGTGCTAACGAAACGTCGGTGGAGTGGAACATTGTTTGCGTTTATCTGCCGATTTCTACAGCATTGTGGAAACTTAAATTATTATTGACACTATTTTTTGTTTATTATTAAAGGTGTATAAGAAAAAAATTATATCTCAAAAATATAAATAAGATATTTAACTCAAAAACAATCAAATGTGTTATTTAGTGCAGTAAGTTTGGGTCTTTTTGTAAATTCCTATTATTTTTATGTAATACATAGAAATATATAATTCGTATTCGACAAATAAATGAATTGTATTAACCTTCCCACGCTGGAAATATGCATATTTTTGTTGGTTACCGACTCTAGTCATTTCATTTAAACAAGGTTATTTTGAGGTGCAGACGTAAAGTACATAGGTCAGTTTATAAATAAACAATAAACAATTAAATATAAAAACAATTGCAGAAATCAGAATAAATGAATCGAATATACTTTAATAACCTACGCTGGAGACCTACAAAGGAATATCTAATTTACTTCGTTAATTAGGAAATTGACATACATTATATAGATAATTCATAGTGAAGTTTATTTAATCGTGTTTCTTATGACTCATATCGATATCAATTTACCAGTTGTGATATCGTAAAATATAATAATTTTTGTGTATGTTTTTTTAATTTATCGTCATAGACAAAATACGATATGTCATAAATAGATAAAAATGACTGCTACAAAAAAAGATTTTAGTGAATGAAGTAAAAAAAGATTTTTTTATATATTTAGGCATATAATGGGAAACGCATGAAAAAGATAATATTTATATATACATAATAATATCGTGCAAAATCCATGCTCTCTCAAACTGTCTTATATTGCGGAGTATCCGTTTACCACTTGCCGTCCACTTAAGAACATTATGTGCCTGGAATTCAAGACATCACTTTATCCACCACCTGAGAAAATGCATTAAAATCATAAATTATTCCCTTGAGAGATTTAAATCACGACTGCATCGCAATCTTTCTCAAATTTAACACACATAAATATTGTGTTTATATGTACTTACCTATATGGGTACGCTTTTATTTGTTTGTTAATTTTAGTTTAAATATTACTAAAAAATTCTAACAATATATCTTATCAATTATAGCTGTAGAAATCATTTATACACTGTCGCGGAGACAGTAAGGTTACACACAGGACATTTTAACTTTTGGACGTCCTATATAGTATTTTTTTCTACTCAAGTTATATAAATAACCCATAAATGTACCTAAAATAAAAGAAATGTACAGTGATTTATTTCTCCTTGCGAGGACAAACATTGAACAAATCATGGTAACCTCAATTATGGTAGAATAAATATAAATATGTGCCATTGTAAAAAATAACTAAGTGATCGTTAACAGCGGCCTTTATCAGTAAAATGTCGTCAACTACAGTATCTAATGACTGACGGTTTTTATGGAACATGGATTTTGCACGATATTATTACGTAATATATAAATATTATCTTTTTCATGCGTTGCCCATTATGTCTAAATATATAAAAAATCTTTTTTTACTGAATTAACTAAAACCTCTTCATAGCAGTCATTTTTATCTATTTATGGCATATCGTATTTTGTCTGTGCAATCCTTTATTATTAGGATAAATTCTAAAAAAAAAAAAAATTTTTAGGCGTCCACACCAATTTTATTGGAGTGTAGAAAGTTATAAAACTACAAAAAAAGTATAACTTCTTATATATAATAGTACTAAACTATATAATCGTGAGGCGGAGGTTATCGCAGAGGTCGGAAACGGATTTCCCCATAAGAAGTTTTCCGTTTGAAAACAAGTTATTTTTAGTGAACGATTAATGAGACAAGTATACGGGAATTTTATACATGGTAAAGTCCCGTTTTAATGTACCTTTATATAGATATTTTATGAATTATTGGTAAATAAAGGAAGTAAATAAATTAAATAGTAAAGATATATGAACCCTTAAAATATCAATAAATATGTATGTATATAAAAAATATACAAAAAAATCTAATAACATTAAATGGAATTTCACGAAGAACTTAAATTATGTAATACATAAATTACCAACTTCAAAATATATTGCATATTAGGTGAATGTTAAATAGCTAGTTATAGGTAGTATACATTTTTTTATAAATATTATAAATCGCACCACAAGACTTAAAAAACAATGAATTCCTTAAATGCTATTTATAACCGAATCAGCTTCGAAATAAGACGCAAACGTGACGTAGTTGGGGAAGTACAGACGACAATTGACATTTTCCCTTCTCATTTCCCATTTTTTAAGTTTTTGGTATGGCTTCTGTTACTGGTATGACATCTCCGAAATAAGCCAAAAGAAGGGGAGACCTAAATGACTTATACAGTAATTTTTCTATATACTTCAATATTAAAATTTAATCCTAATAAAGCTAAAAGTGATTGTTTTTAATTGTTATGCCCCGGACAACTCCCGGACGCTCCCACGAGATATAAACAGTGCATTTGCGAAACAAGGTAAATGGGGCACGCGATGGAGTGTGCTTAATGCGTCCCGACATTGTGTCCCGATCACGCTAGGGCTGCTCGCACGCTATAGGTGCTTTGGGTCAAGGTGACACTGATTTCACCATTAAAAGGCAGTATAAATTATGTCTTATTATTATCTAGCGTAGAAGACTAAATAAGGCATTAAATTAACTTTTGTTGGAAAATTTGTATATTACATAGTGTAGTTGAGGCCGGTCGTGGCGCAGCGGCACGAGGTGTGGCTGCAAAACCGACTGGTTGTGGGTTCGATCCCCACTCGAGGAGATGAAATATTTACTTAAATTTATATTTCCATTTCTTCGCTCTGGTGTCGAGGTTAAGCACGGCGTTGAGTTCTGCCACTCAACACGCAATGCCTCCAAAATTCGGCAGAAAGTGGGGAACGGAGTGTCTTAACACTAGGTTCACTCTGCCTACCCTGTTGTGTGCGGGATATAGCGTGAAGCTAATTTAATTTTTTTTTTAATTTTAGTGTAGCCAATTATATAGTTGAGGCCAATCGTGGCGCAGGGGTACAGTGTGACTGTAAAATCGACTGGTTGTGGGTTCGATCCCCACTCGAGGAAATATTAATTTATATTTATATTTTCATTTCTTCGCTCTGGTGTCGGCGTTGAGTTCCGCCACTCAATACGCAATGTCTCCACAACTCGGCGGAAAATGGGAAACGGAGTGTCTTAACACTAGGTTCCCTTTGCCTACCCGGCTGTGTGCGCGATACAGTACATATGTGGAACTATCATCAATCGTATCTGGAATGTGTTTCAAAAGCGGTATTAGTAGGGTCACTTGGTTGGTTAGGTACTTGGTTAGGTTATAGGTATTATTTTTAACATTTTTAAAGTGTTTTTCTACACTTAGGAAAGAAAAATACATATTTAGAAATCGTTTCCAAGAGAAGCGAATTGAAATCCCGCTACGTTCAATTTTTTATAATATCGATAAATTTATAGGTATTAGTTACATTTCAAAGGGCCTCCTTAAAATAAATTCTGGTCACAAGGCCAAGATACTGCTTTGAACTCCTCACCCTGTAACGTAATGGACATTCGCAAGGTGAATCCATGAAGTACTTAGTATTGTTTTTTATCTGTAGGTGGAATCAAAACAAAATTACGAAAGGATTTTACGCATTTATGATTATTTACTATCATATTCATACTCTTATCATAAGAACAAGTTAATTTCCATTAGTAATTCCAAATTAGTTGGTTTTTATATATGTATCATTTTTATTTGTGCTAACGATAATCATAAAATATGATAAGTATTTGTGATAGCATTAAGTCTAGTCGTAGCGCAGGGGCACAAATGTGTGACTGTAAACACGACAAGTTGTGAGTTCGATCCCCATGCGGGAGAAATCAAATATTAAATATTTTTATTTCTTCGCTTGTCGTGTCGAGGTAAAGCGCGACAACACTCAACACGTAATGCCTCCAAAACTTGGCGGAATATGGGGAGCGGAGTGTCTTAACACTACTTCTCTCTGCTTTTCCTGCCGAGTGCAGGATACAGTGTAAAGTTAAAAAAATATGAGCATATTGATTGATAATTTCAAAGGTATAACATAAGTATTTCCATGATAAATTAACGCGATGTTTGTTAGTTCAATAATGTCACTGTAGACTTTGCTAAATCGATTTGGCACCTTGCAAATTAATATACTTACAGTACGACCAATATATCCTGGCCGCCCCGAAGTTAGGCCTTCTTAACACTCGCGAAGGAAACAATCAAAAATAAGAAAAATCCTGAAGTCAAATCTGCGTAGCCATCTGCAACTAACTTAAGGGCGGCCATGACTTGTTGACCGTACTGTTCGCGTGTAACTTATATAGTTGTTTCTCGTCAATGAATAAATATATTATAAAAATTAAGATATTTCAACAAAAAAAAATATTTTTTTAAATAATGATTAGATAACTTTCTCACTATCTTTTAAAGCTTATTAAACAAGACTTTTAAAAAATCCAAAACATTTGAACACACCTTCTCCGGTGATATAACAAACTGGATACATTTTTATACAAATAGATATAGATTATATATAGATAGATACATTAAAAGTGTAAAAGATTGTCATTTGCATGATTTCTACTCGTGTAACAGATAACAAGAATGCGTGCAGGCTGACTGGCTGACGAGTCACATCTGTAGAGCATGTGAAATTATTGTAATTACTTCGTTATTTTTATTCACAAATATTTATGTATGAACGAATCAAATTTAATTTATGAACGTGATAGACTAATTAGCTTAATGCATAATTAAACATTTTTTAAGTAACGTAAAGTTAAGTGATTATTATATTCAAAGCATCATTTATGTGTATAATTCTTTTATTAAAAAATAGATCAATCTATTACACGTGTTTACTTTTCTTTCGTAAATAAAAATACGTAAATCAGTTTTACACTGTATCACGCGAACATCAGAATAGGCAAAGGGAACTTAGTGTTAAGACACTCCGTTCCTCACTTTCCAGCAAATTTTTTGAGGCTTTGCGTGTTGAGCGGCGGAAACCAACGCCGTGCCTTAGTGCCAGAGCGAAATTATAATATTAATAAATAATAATTCAGTCCTTCGAGTGGGAACGAACCCACAACTGTCGCGTTACAGTCACACCCTTGTGCCCTTACGCCTCGGCCGACAGTTTTAATATGGAAACTGTATAAAAGTAAACGCTAGAAGGTACTTGTAGTAATACAAGTATTGATACAATGACTTAATCGGTAAACAACACAATGAGGTACGACAAATCGGTGACCGCTCGACTTAAGATCTGGGTCGGCTCGAATTGCTGGGAATTTTCGCAAACTCAATAATTATCGACGGATATAAACAAATAAACATTGTTCAGATTTGAGTTAGTGATAATGGGATATACATTTTAATTTTTTAAGAATAAAGAACTTTGTTACCTACCTTGGAACCTACGTATAATGCATATAAAATATGACAAATTTTAAACCATTTTTTTTATGATTGCAAATAAACGCTTTTGTAATAAATTATATAGTCAGTTTAATAAGGGTATATAAGTAATAATGCTTGAAAGATTTTATGTTTATCTGTTATTATATGTCACTTGTAAGTAACGTTTTGCCTCTTCTAAAGGCATCATTTGTAAGAGATCAAACAACTGCAAGTGGATCTTAAATTTCAAATTAAACCTTTACAGCAGCACTAATTCTTTACTTTAATATCGTCACGCTTTTTGACTGGTCATATAACTGGTGTTGGCTTCTGTCCGTTAGCCACTCGAAAGTTCATTATTATGTTTTTAGTTCATAGTCGAGATTTGTATGGGTAACTTTTACACAGTATTATTTGAAAAAGAGACGAAATAGTACATAAAAAACAAAAGGGATTAATAGCTTAGAAGGATATAGCAGCATACATGAAAGTTAAACTGAAGTCTCCAGAATTCTTTACAGTCACATTTTCACCAGCAGATTTCAGTTTAAATATCTTGATATTTGACGATACATTTGCTTAATATTTTTGTATAATTCACCAAAAAATAATTTCTTCTTAAAGCATTTACTTCTTGAAAGTATCTATATCTATAACATTAAGCAACTCAGGATAACAGTATAAAATGATGACCAAAAAAGTGGACACTCTCCAATTGGCGCACACCTATGCCAGGTTCAACGACTTAATACTCTATTAAATTAAAATAACGTTTGTTGTTTCGTGTTGTGAAGAAAATTATGTTGTATTTCATTTGTATAAGGTTGAAATTTCGTATACGCGAAGTCTCTGGCCCGGATTCGCTTCATTTCTTCAAGGAACGAACGAGTCATCTCGCTTAATGTGAATGGAATGGTCAGCGCTGTAAATATTCATACCTTAAAATAACTGAATTGAGGATTTTCGCTTATTTTGAGTGACTCTTTTTTATTTTGAAAATAAAACAACAATTCTTAAGTATTAAAAATCAGCTTCACGCTGTATCCCGCACACAGCAGGGTAGGCAGAGGCAACCTAGTGTTAACACACTCCGTTCCCCACTTTCTGCCGAATTCTGGAGGCATTGCGTGTTGAGTGGCAGAACTCAACGCCGCGCTTTGTCTCGACACCAGAGCGAAGAAATGGAAATATAAATTTAAGTAAATATTTCATTTCCTGGAGTGTGGGGATTGAACCCACAACCAGTCGGTTTTACACTTAAGTATTCACTAATAAAAAAATCAAATCACTTATAAGTTATAATATTATAACGCTTCTTGACCTACTGTTGTTTTTCTGTTCTCTAAGGACAATGTTTTGTGTTCTATTTTTTTTGGATCGTTCATCATGTTTTGTTGATTGAAAGGAGTGACTTACTTTTAATGTTAAACTACTAAAATTAATTGTACAGCCATTAATAAAAACAAAATTGTAAGCATTTTAATTTGTGCCATGATTTGACTATTTGAAATTATTATTTTTTTTGCTTAAAACTTGATGGAAATATTTCATTAATTTTGTTTAATAAATCAACTGTCACTAAATAAATTAACTCACTAAATACGTGGACGGCCGAATTTGGACCGGACGGACGTCCGCATTACTGTAGGTACGAGTGGTTGGTGTTAGTCATAACCCGTAAGAGTAGAGAGCTTTTAGATGTAAGAAAATCAGGCTGTCAATGTCTATATACTGTATATTATAAAACAACTTATGTGCATAAGATGTCTTATGATATGCAGCATATATACTTATAGCAGCATATAGAAATAAACATAAAAATTGTTAATCTATATATTTACAAGGATATATACCTGACTGACTGAGGTAAGACGCACGCACAGCCGTAACCGCTGATGGTAGAAACGTGAAATTTGGACACATGTTTATTTTCATAATCTGGACATCCACTAAGAAGGGATTTTGAAAAATTTTAACCCTAAAGGGATGAAACCCCTAGGTTGAAAGTTTATATGGAAATATCTTTAGCCACCGATTTTTATAAAAATTAAATTCAGACTGTAAAAAATATTTTATTGAACACGTGTTTCGTAGTTTTTTTAGAATTCACCCCTAAGGGTGCAAATAAGCGGGGGAAGCTGCGCGCGCCTACTAGTCTATGTATATTTGTACAAAAAACAACTAAGTGAAAAATCTTATCACTGTTGTATACAGTGAAAAAGTATAGTATTAACATAAGTGTACTATTAATACTGATACAAAATTGTATGTAAATTGTATATTCACTGTTTGCTCTCACAACTTGTTTGTTTTATTTTCCTTAACATATTTTGAGCTTTCTTTTGACCTTGCGACTTGATGGGGGAACAGATTAAGAGCACGTGACAAGGAAAAAATATTTTTTGCTCGACTACGGCGAAGCAAAAAGGGGAGTTATGTAAATAATATTTCGTATATTGGATTGGATTTCAGACACAGACCTATTTAAAATATAGTATTCCTAACATAACAGATACGTGAGCATGTTGATGTCACTTGTTATTGACATATTATTAATATATTTCTGATTGAAAATATCACAAAATGTCAAATTAGCTCTCGAATCCTGTTATGTAAATGAATCACAGTGTCCAGTAATGAATATTTAGTTGCCAAATTAATAAAACTATAGTCACGATCGTTCTAGCCTTTTTCTTTCTGTTACAAACAGAATGTAGGTATTTGGTATTGCGTTTTGTTTTTTTACTTAACTGATACCGTTATAATATATTAATGAAGCCTTATATACCTATATTAAAGCTTTCGAATAAATTTACTATTTAAAGTGAAATATATAAAAATATACGATTTTATTGCATGTAAGGTCATAGT
Organism: Heliconius himera; assembly: GCA_021202915.1. Classification (NCBI taxonomy): domain Eukaryota; kingdom Metazoa; phylum Arthropoda; class Insecta; order Lepidoptera; family Nymphalidae; genus Heliconius; species Heliconius himera. The sequence continues at coordinate 1,974,832 of JAJHJA010000353.1, forward strand.
AAATAATGGGTGTGTGTCATACTTTTAACATAATAATATTCTTATAAATAACGACAATTTTTTTACTAACTAACAAAAGAACCATATTTTTTATTTCTTTGAGGCTATCGTTCGATTCTTGTGGTTTTAAATTGGGGCCAAAAGTGGACAACGAAGTGTTTTAACACTATCCTCTCTGCCTTCTATTTTAAGCATCACCATGCTGTAATACAATGAAAGGATTTTTTTTTTCATCATTCGGAGCGAATCAAGGGTTGGCTCCTACTTCCTTTAAATATATAGAATGTAATTCACACGTAAAATTAATGTTTTATCTCTTATCATAATATTCAATTGCAATATAAAAGAAACCAGCATTTCATGTTTGCAAATAGCACGTTGTTTAAAATGTTTCGTCTTGTGAATGTTTTGATAATAGTATAATGGATACTTTCATATTACTTTTTATGTGAAACGAACTGTTTATGTGAAATCCCTTTTACGAGTACGCCGCCCGAGAGACCTCGAGTGGCTTATGTGAGACTCATGGATCGGCAGATGTAGACTGTCCACACTACCACCTTCACATTTCACGGTGCTCTTCCTCGACCGCCACATGCAGGGGCTACGGAAGCCAAGAATTCTTCCATGTCCCCGGCGGCGTGATTTTGATGTGAACCTAGTACTATGGAATGTCTTAAAATATTTGAAAAGATCAGAGAAAGAAGATCAGATCAAAAAAAAGTTTTTGTTACGTGTTTGGATGCTAATTTCTGTATTTAAGTTTACCAACATTAATTATGTTTATCTGTTATTATAGGATTATTACTTTTATGTAACGATTTGTGAATTATCGAAATTTATATTTACCTCAACGTCGCGCTTTGCCTTGTTACCAGAGCGAAGAAATAAAAATATAAAATAATTAATTCCTCCGAATGGGAATCGAATCCACAACAGTCGCGCTTACATTGACACGCTCGTGCCACTACGCAACTACGGACGGACTGTTTGAACTTTTAAATTATTGAGCTCTTGTATTTATAGATTTTTTTATGTCATATGTAAAAAATGTAGGTATATACACTAATAAAAAAAACAATTAATTCTTTTATTATTACGTTTTCAATTATATAAGAATACGTTACATCGGTAGTGTCTCCCTGTTACGCTTTAATGATTTATAATCAGTGGTAACAACTGGAAGTTTATATTATGCGCGTTCTTATAAAACTCGTTTTACACTCGATTCTTATTAGCTTTCAATGCATTTATAAATATTTTAGTCTGCAATATATATTTGTCAACTTGTTCGTAAATGTTAATCAACAAGATGTTTTTTATTTACTACCATTTATGTCTTTAACATTAATTTGATTTTTAAAATTAATTTTATGTCACGTTAAAAGTAAGACAATCATTTATTCAACGAAGTTAGATTTATCATATTATTTTGTAATATTTTTCAATTTATTATAACCGTATTCGTATCTATTGGTTGGGATGTCAATTTTACTATATTAGGGAATAGTTTCATGCGTTATCTCTAGGGGGGTAGCCAAAGTGTCAAACGAAACCGGTTTTCACAACATTAGGTAATACTAATAAGCGTAGAAAAGTATTTACATAATTAACACAATACTTTTACAAAATCAAATAAATATATTAGCTTCACGCTGTATCCCACACACAGCAGGGTAGGAAGAGGGAACCTAGTGTTGAGACACTCCGTTCCCCACAGAACTTAACACCGCGCTTTGCTTCGACACCAGAGCGAAGACATGGAAATATAAATTTAAACAAATATGTTATCTCCTCGAGTGGGAATCAAACCCACAACCAGTCTATTTTACAGTCATACTTTGTGCCCCTGTGCACGACTGGCCTCTAATACCTTCATAATGTGCAATATATGTTTTTCACGCTTTATCCCGCCTACAGCAGGTTAGGCAGTAAAAAAATTGTGTGAAAACACTCCGTTCTTCGCTTTTCGTCTGAATTCGAGACAATTCGTATTAAGCGGCAGAACTCCGTAGAACGCCGTACATTGTCTTGCCAGAGTGATAAAATATAAATAATTCATTTGTCTGCATTGAGACCTAACCCACAACTGTCGACTGGCAGTCAGACGCTGTCCCACTGTGCCTCAATAATTATCGATTATGCGGGCAACTTATTGTTAAAAAGTAGAATCTAAAGCTAACTTATTGTTGTTTGTAAATGGAAAATATATGAAAATACGGGCGAAGCCGCGAGCAAGTCGCTAGTACTTAATATATTTATCTCGTTTGCTGAATCTTTCAAATTTCTTGAATGAAATATTGAAGTATAACAGCACCTGTTGATGCTGCATTCCACGTGTACCGTTACGCCTTCACAATCGCGCTTGTTTATTTTGTTCTAATTCTATACATTTTAATATTTAATTCTTATTTAGACATCTGTCAGCTTTTAGATTTCGCTTCTGAATGTTTTATGTGGAAAAGGAAATAATCACATGGCGGTAAAAGTATACATTAGTTTTTTTATTACTTAATTGACTTTCAGTGTTCAGTTGAAAAACACGAAACGTTGATTTGAAACCTGTTTTGAGGTGTTGTTTTTTTCAATGCTTAGTGATATTGATTCAAAAAAGTTTTTACATTATTTACTTACTTATCGTTTGAGTGACTCGAAGCGATGTTCTAAATTAATAGTATTTTTTTTTTTTATTTTTACACGTTGTGAACGTATTAGTAATAATGTATACCTTAGATAATAGTAAGTTGTTGCGCTGTATCATGCTCTTAAACAATAATGACCGGAATCATAGACACGTCAGCCTATGCGTCGCTTAGTTAACAACCCAATTAATAAAGTTTACGATCTTAGGCCCGTATTTATAAATCATAAATTACATAAGAATGAAAACAGCATCTCAAGATCGATCTCAGACTTGAGATCGGCTTACAAATAGTTCACTATATTGGCTTAACTTTAATGTTCAACAAATGGGAAAACGATCGCACCTGAACATAAATATCTTTTTTTTTATTTAACACATCTATAAAATATTTTTTGGTTATTCCGTAATTTTTATCATAATATTACCCTGTCTAAAATTTAAATCTTCAACCCTCGCTTAATTCCATTTGCGTATCCAACTGCGTCACAATAGATCATATGAGACTTGTCTTGTAATATATGTTAAATCAACTATCACTGAGTGCCACATATTCTCGTAAGGTCGCGTCATCAATCATAAGCTTGTAAAGGTTTGATGATAAGTAGTAATAGATGAATAGAAATGCCAGTATGTAGAAATTCCGGGTCAAACCATCTAGCTGTCCCTCCTTTCCTCTCGCTGGCCTCGTTATCGCTATCTCTATTGCGATTCCTTTTCTTAAGTTTATATTTTACTTTAGTAAATGTAACTGTTTATATTCATTATTCATATATAGCTTTCCCTGACATTAACGGTAATATATGAATAAGATGCAAATTATACGACGTTCGTACGTATAAAAAGTTTTTATTATTACGGAATCAAAATGTGAGAAATGTGGGAAGTTAAGTTCAAAATAACAAAGTAATGTTTACAAATAATAATTAGAACTAGTACCGGGCTTCCCAAGCATTTATTTATCTGTTATTTTCCTCTATGAGATTATGAGAATATAAAATATTATATATTTATTCCCAGAAAAGTATTTCTTCTGACGTCAATCTAGCTTTGATAAAAAGCATGTTAATGTGTTTGCAAACGTAACTGTTGCACTTGTTTCATACCTTAAGCTATAGCTTCTCATATATGAATATTATAAAATTCGAAAATGTATTAGATAAATGATATATGTATAGAAAATGTATAGACATGTGCATTCTATTTATTTTTTATAGGTAATATAGTCAAAAACAGTATTATATGTATAAAGTAACATATTTTATTGATTACACTCAATTAATCTGGAAACATCTTGATATCTTGAAGTAACTTCTCGTACACGTGATTAATTTAATACGTTATAAAACGCCTCAAGCAGCGACTGTTGAATTCTGTAGCAAGTCAATAACCTAATAGCTACTTACTTATATGTAAAAATCTTAACAGGATTACAGCTATATATAAATTTCGCCATTTCTAAAACTGGTTTCTGGCAAAATATCTCTATAAAAGGATAATTATGTTAGGCCAAATGACAATAAATAAAAATACATAATTCTTGCCTATTAACTTGTTATTATGTATAAATTGTTAAACATCGACGTTTCACTGTCAATGTTACAGTGACATTTAATAAATATTAATTTGCATGTACTGCAAGGTTATTTTTAATATATATATATTTTTAATATTCTAGCCAAAATGTCATTCAAACGTCTTATGTTAATTCGTTTACGGTATTCAAGTCAAATTGTTAAAACGAGCTGTGGGACAGATAAGTATAAATTACATAACAGAATGTGTAATAAAGTGTTTGATAAGACTCGAGTTTCATTATTTCATTATTTATAGGTAATATAAAAATTATCAAATATGAAAACTACTAAAGTTGTTACGCGTGCAAATATAACATGCTTTGTTTTCACGATTTCGACATAAAAGTTTATGGGAACACTCACCCCGTCTGACTTAGAAATAAACATACTAATAATTACCTTATTTATAAACCTTAGTGAATTACGATAAACTAGATATTCTTAAAACGCGGCTTCGCCCGCTTAATGTTATTATTATATTGCAGCTAAATTAAACTAATTGTTTCCATAAATTGTACCCAATGTGTTATTCTGATGTCTAAGGTATATTACTGTAGAGTTTCATCTAAATTTGTTCAGTAGTTTTTGCGTAAACGTGGAACGAACATCCATCCTCACAAACTTTCACATTTATAATATTAGTAAAAATAACTGAATTTACTGAAAGTACTTATTATTTTTTTTATGTTTCAGTATATGTAGGTACTTATTACATTATTAAAATTGGATGATTTTAACAACTTTATAATTTCGTTATACCTATAATAGTCCTAACGTTTTTTTCTATGCCTGAATTGCTGTTAACCACAAAATTACACATCACCGGAAGTCAAAAAGTACCCATATACAGGTAATAAGATAGTTTGCGTTTATCTGTTAATTATGTATATCTTTTCCTTAAGTAAAAGATTAAAACCAGTTATATTTCATTGATAATTATATAACTATTTTATTCCACACTTAGAAAAGAAAAATACTAAGAAAACGTATAAAAATTTGAGTTATGGTATACCATAATAATGGTATTCCTCTTTATATTATGATGATCTTCATTAATATTGAAGGGTTGCCGTCCATGAGTTCCGCCATTTAACACGCAATGCCTCCAGAATTCAGCGGAAAGTGAGGAATGGAGTGTCTTAGCACTAGTTTCGGTCTGTTTCTCTGCTGTCTGCGGGATACAGAGTAAAGCTGAAATAAAAAATTAAGATATTCGAAAACACGAGTCTTAACTTTTTATTTTAGCTTCATTATTTATATAAAATATACCTAAGTAGCGTATAGAGTTTAAAAGACTTGTGTAAATTAATTAAAATTGTGTTAAATGGATCGAAAAATCGATTTCGTCAAAATAATAATGTAATTTTTGGTATAATAAATGATGCGCTTGACACGCGTTTTTGCACTCGGATCTGTTTAACGTAGTTGTTTTATATTTTCATATATACCTATACGTATTTATGTATGCGGTAGCACAAATAGTGCAAAGTTCGAACTCTGACCCGGTCAGCAAGATAGTAAGATAAGTTACTATCAAGCTATCTATTTTTTTTATATTCATTATTACAGAATAAAATAAGAGTAAAAAGTTTTGTTTACTATTTCTTAATAATGTCTTTCCATAAAAAAGTCTAAATGGGCATATTATCACCTTATCTAAATAATAATAAGCTGTAGTGTAATAAGCGGCTTACGGTGAAATCCCTAACATTTAAAAAGAAATTAGGTAATTAACCGTGCATTTAATATAACTACTTATGTCTTTTATCAGTTAATATTAATCCTCAAGTAGGGGTATTCTGTTTGATTTGTATATAACGGTCAGCTTAAACTAGAATTTTTTTCGCTGACGTTTTTTATAAAATGTTCATAAACTGATAACTTTTATCTGCTTTTTATTTTGAGTATATTTATTATGTATTTATTTTGAGTATATTATTAATAGTTAACAATAATATTTAAAGGTTTTTCGAATATAATTTATTATTCCCGCAAGGTTCAAGTGACCTTGATATACTTATTTGTACAAATGTTAAACGGCTTAATTCATAATTCGAATGTATTATATGTTTTTCAAAACTTGGTATTTGCTATCATTCTCCTTGACATTCATATACTATTCTTAAGAAAGTAAACAAGTTTCGTAAAAGGCTTATTTTAATAAAAAAAATGTAATATGAAAATAATTGTAGAATTTTCAGGTCGTGGTCACTTATAAATATCAATAACAGATTTTACTTTGAGAAGATTCGAGGACTTCTTTAATTAAAATATGTATGTTTTCATTGTTGTATAAAAATTGTACTTCTCAATAAGCATATAATCCAAAAGAAACCCAAAATAATTATATGAATGTTAAACTAGTTCATTTTTACGATTTATATGTAATATTTTCGTAAAAGACTCAAGTATTACTATAACCCGAGAGACATATTTGCGATAACTATGATTGGCACAACACCTACTTATACATATAACAACAAGATAACTATATTACATTATCAGAATATTTATGTTTGTGTATCAGTGGGTAAATGCATTATCACTAGTGTTCGTAATTTTGTCAGCATAACCCGACACCGCTGTCGTGTCGGGGTCAATTATGCCCCAAGTGGACGTACGGTACAGGACAGCTTAGAGATCTGTTGTGGTGTCTTTTCGTTGTTTTTTTACTATACTTCCTTTTTGTATTACTTTTAAGCATTCTTAAAATTAATAAAAGTTTAACTTACATTAATTGTATTATAATTGACGACTTAGTTATTTACATTATACATGTTATCACTTTAATCAATTGAACGTGCTTAAATTGAACAGAACTAAATTGTTGTATTTAAAGCGTAAACAACATATACATTCAAGTTCATAGTTTCATATAGAAAAAAATACTGATTAAACTTCTAATCTACAGTACGTAGAAGACAATAATATAGAAAATATAGTATATGTAAATTAACATAACAAATTTATACGTAATTGGAAATAAACCAATAGTAAATATTGGATACGGAACCCTATTAATTTAATAACCCTTTGCTACTCGTCAACTTACACCACTAATGAGATGACACAGAGATGTGACATGTGTAACCGCGACACGCCATTTTCCGAGAAGGTCACGCTTGATTTAATTCGGCTAAATGTCACCAGATGTCCTGACTGGTTTTTTTGTGAGATTAAAACAAAACGCCGCATCCGGAAGATAACAAAGTGTTCATTGATTATATAAATAAATATAATTCATCTGGTTGATATAATTAATAGATTATTCTTTTTATCTTTATGTATCTCCCGCGTCATGTGTTCATAAGATATAATGGCAGAATCCAAACCAAATATTTGTCTCACCAGAGCAGAGAATCAAAAATATTCAACAAAAAACAACATTTTTGCGAGTGGAAATTGAATGTGAAAATGAGCATGGTTGTGTGAGACATTTCTCAATTTCGTCACAATGGCCATGAAAAATATAATATATACAATTTTATACATACTTACATATATTTGACATTTTAAATAACATAATTATTATCATTATACTTCAGTTTTCGGTGTACAAAATACGGCATATTGTATAACCAAACCAAACCAAAAAGCCTGTTTGATATTTACAACACGCACGCTATCTCATTCTTAATGGGTTATATATTTACCATTAACGTTATTTACATTGATCGATATTAGTGTTTTAAACATTTCTGAATATGCGATTAAACATTTCTAAAATACTAATCATCCTCATAAACTTTTAAAGTTTGAAGATACAATATTTCGTATTTATCTCTAATATAAATGTTAGCCGTTGCGTCGTGGCGCAAGGGCTCAAGCGTGCGACTGTATACACGACGGTTATTCGTTGTTGTTGAGTTTGATTCCCAATTGGAGGAAAGAAATATGTTATATTTTTATCTCCTCGCTCTTGTAAAGGGCATACGCGGCCTTTAGTTCCGCCACTTAACACGCAAGAATTCAGCGTACACTGTGAAACCGTCTTAAAGGAGAAAAGAGTGCAACAATAGATTTCCAGGTTCTCTCTGTCTACCTTGTTATGTGCGGGATACAGCATGAAGCTAAAAAAATCTCTATATGTACGCTTAGTACTACCAGGAACTAATGATTAAATTTTTAGCTTAGATTAACTGCAAAAAAATAAGCGATAAAAAATAACTTGACGATGATGCTGAAACTACAATACATATCATGTTTCACGAAAGTTCCTAAATATTTAAGTAGACACGACTACTTAGGTATAGTTTACTCTCTCACATAATAAAATCCCACGAGAACGTCGCCGATACAAAAAAGGATGTAAGCAAATTAATGTTTAAAGTAGAGCCATTATGATAGGATATCGGTCGCTTGTTTTATTGCCGCAGGCTTTATGAGCGATTGTATGTCATAATGTTGCCATTTCCTCGACACAAGTTTACAGTGTAGCGGAAATCGGTGCGACTAACGATAACAACTTTCGTGTTTCTTTTTCTTTGCTTTTTCACTTAAAACTCGACTAATGCTTTATTTTTCTTTTCAGGTAAGTGGTATGAAATCGGAAAATGTAACGAGCTCGTTGTATAGTAAGTTTTAAGTAAAATAGTAAGTACGCGTGATAAAAGGGACCTTAAGAAGAGTAAAATAGGGTTAATTTTATAACAAACAAATGAAGTATTATCGAGACTTAACATTCAGTTATCATAGATTGACTAAGTAATGAAGTAAGGAATCCATGTGTGAATTGCCTGTACTGGTTGACTGTACAATGTCAATGCTACTCTAATTAGTATTACACGTCACGTTGAGGTCGACAGCCTCGAAGAAATTTCGTAAATCGTGTAACGCATCTTTAATTGCGTGCTGGTTTGCATATCCGAACCAATTAAAATTTATTACATGTGTAATATATATACATGATATTATATTTAATAATAATAAAAAAAACTATATTTATTTCACGGTTAGGAACTTTTCCCATAAATAGAATTTACAGATATTTTCAAAATGGCTAGTGCGAAAAAGGCACTGCGTTGACATAGCTATAGGTGCACAATATGCATTGAATAGCTATATATGCATATATTTTGAAAGTTTAAATTTCACTATTAATTATTAAATTACAGTATGAAAGAACTTTCTTCAATTTCTAATTCACACTAGATACATAATATAATCAAAATCAGTCATCGCTGAATGTAGTCTAGTCTTCACGTGTCAACCATAGTGTGTTTTTATTTTTAACAAGAAATTTACAAAAAATATAGTTTTTGAGTTATGTGCGATATGTTAAGTATTAGTTATTGAGGCCAGTCGTGGCGCAGCGGCACGAAGTATTACTGTAAAATCGACTGGTTGTGGGTTCAATCCCCACTCGAGGAGATAACATATTTACTTAAATTTATATTTCCATTTCTTCGCTCTGGTGTCGAGGCTAAGCGCGGCGTTAAGTTCTGCCACTCGACACACAATGCCTCCAGAGTTCGGCAGAAAGTAGGGAGCGGAGTATCTTAACACTAGGTTCCCTCTGCATACACTGCTGTGAGCGGGATACAGCGTGAAGCTGATTTTAGTTATTGATTAGTTTCTAAGTGACTACCCATGATATAATTAAAGTTTGTATAGGTCCCCTGCAGTTATTTATTTAGTATAACTGAATGTTTTCACTTTTTCAAAGTAAAATTAAATGACAAAATTAAATTTAAATTCATATACTTTATTTATGGACCAGATAAATAATAATCGATTAATTATGATATATAGTTATGTTTTTGTTTCCGTATTTAATATTAAAAACAAAATAGTTATATTATCTTATAACTATATGTCAGATAGCATCAAAATTGAATTACAGATAAGATTGTCTATTCAATACTGTTATATGAGGATACATGTGTATTGTCTAGACTAGAAGTAAACGTGTTTATTTTTAATTTCATTTCTGGTTAACTAGAAAAGATTATGTTCATCAATCATACTTATTAAACATTACAAGCAGTAAGGTTTTCCGTACACAGCAGGATTTGCAGAGGGAATCTAGTGTTAAGACACTCCGTTTCCCATTTTCCTCCGCGTTCTGGAGGCATTGCTTGTTGAGTAACGGAACTCAACGGCGCGCTTTGCCTCTACACCACACCGTAGAAATGAAAATATAAATTTAAAGAAATATTTTATTTCCTCGAGGGGGGATCGAACGATACTTGTGCCCCAACACTAAAGATGGTATCTTAAATACATATTATATTAAATACAAAACTGCCAATCGTAAACAATAATTACACTCGATATTTACAATGTAGTTTCCACTTGCGACATTATCGATTAATTAAGTTAATTCAGTTTATAAAACTGAAATACTTAACAACCGCTCTTAATATTGCTTGATAAGATAATAAAAATACATAATATTTGCTATTTATATATTATCTGTACGTTTTTCTTGAATTTTGCAAAGGGGCGGAAACATTCATTATAATATATTATTGATATATTGTAATCTGACACATCACAGCTACACAACCACGACACAATACCATTGAAACGTATTTTATGAACTATAAACATGCCATAATTATTAATAGAAAACAGTATAATAGAACTAGAGAATAATCTATCGGCAACATTGTCAGGGCAAAACATACTTATAATATTATAATTAGCTATAAACACGCGTGACTCGCACGTACCTACTCCTAGCTCATCTCATTATCATTTCCAATCGACACTGTTCGTGGAATCCGAAACGGTGTTGGAAAAGTTAACTTTTATATCATATATATTGGTTAGTTAGTTGTGGAAAAACTTAAATTTGAGGAAGCTCAGTTTGCGCTCGGACTATACTTGACAGTGTGTCTTAATTTTCCAGCTCGGTTCCGGTAAAAAACAGTGCGGCGTTGAGTTTCGTCTCTTAACAGGCATTATATCGAATTCTGGTTTATATCTCTCTCTGTCTGTCTGAGTGTCTTTAACTTTTCTCCTCCCAACCTTCTCAATATAGAAAAAAATCGTGTATGATAGCTGTAGCTATCGTTACTTTCTCTTAGAAAATTAAATATCGAATAAACTATCGAAATGGTAATCACGTGATTTTTTTTATTGCATAATTTTTTTTTTTTTTTTTAGCTTCACGCTATATCCCGCACACAGCAGGGTAGGCAGAGGGAACCTAGTGTTAAGACACTCCGTTCCCCACTTTCTGCCGAATTCTGGAGGCATTGCGTGTTGAGTGGCAGAACTCAACGCCGCGCTTAACCTCGACACCAGAGCGAAGAAATGGAAATATAAATTTAAGTAAATATTTCATCTCCTCGAGTGGGGATCGAACCCACAACCAGTCGGTTTTGCAGTCACACCTCGTGCCGCTGCGCCACGACCGGCCTCAGATATTGCATAATTGATGAATTAATATCAGCTAAATATAAATTGTTATTTATGTTAACAACGCTTTTGTATTTTAATGTATTTCTTTGTATATTTTATTGATATCGAAGGCAAAGAATGTCTGTATTCAATTACGTAATTTGCTACTATAAAAAACATTAAATAAGCAATAAAAATTATTTAAATATTGAAATTAATAATAGTAAAAATAAATATAGATTTTTATTTATCAAATAAAAATATTAATATAAATTAATATTTACCATGACAGTGCCTCCAGAAATTGGCTGAAAGTGGGCCACAAAAGTATCGAATGAAAACGGGGTCCTGATACTACATTTCTAGGTCTCTCCTGTCCTGGTCCCTCTGCTTACCCTGCTATGTGCGGAATACAGCGTGAAGATATAAAGAATATAAAAAGAAAATAGTAACACAACATAAATTACTAGATAAAAAAATATATTAAAAGTAAAAAAGAAAAGAAAAAAATATATTAAATATTTTTGCGTAACTTCGTAACGTATATTAATTCCTATTATTTAGTTGTCTCATAATAACAGTAGCATAACATCAAAATTACAGATATTGTACAATATGACGAACAGTATTGCACGCTTTCGACGATTTATAATATAAAAAAATAAATAAAGCAAAACCAGTGAAGCAAATTATGTAAGTTTCCAAAAAACGTAAACACGTTTTTTGTGAAATGACGTTAGGCATAAAAACTAAGGTTCAAGAAACGTAAGGTGAACAACCCTCCCGGAAACCAGTTTCGGATGTGTCGCTGATAATGTGATTACCATATTATTGTGATGTATGTACCTACATACGAGTACGTGACTTAAGTTTGGCAACAAACTGACTTAAATTGTTTTATGTGACGATTTCGTTTCAAAATTAACTTCTGTTTGACTTTTTTAATTTTGTTATTTAAATAAGTATTTATATATTGTATATTAAGGTAAATTTCATGCTTATTATGCAGTGAGACAGTCTGACTGTATACGCGACGACGCGTATACGCGTTGATGTACAGAACAAACGTAAAAAAACGTACAAACAGAGAAAAAATACGAAAATAAATCAGCCGTTATCTCTATTCTTTAATTTTCGCCTATTCAAAGATATTTATATCACGCTATTCTATTTGCGCCAAGATAGCGTAAAATAAATGAACAAAACAAATTCTAAATCGCATGGCCTAATAAACACCCTATTATAGGATTTGATTTCTATTTGTAAGATCTACGAATATACACAATCAATAAACTATGAAATAAATACAATCCGTGATTTCCGTTATAGTAAGCAACAATTACAATTACTGCGCTCCGTAAAACACAATGTTATGAGCGTAGTAATAGGAGGGCACGGGTGGCCTCTCTCCAGAACTCTCCAGAATAAAGTTTGCCCTGAAAAATAAAGAAAAATCTTTACACCAACATATATATTTAAAGAGAAAATCCAAAAAATATAATCTACAGCCATGCATAAATACCTATATAAAATATATTATATTTAAAGTAAAAAATACTTGTAAACAAAACAAAAATCATCATACCGTGAAGGACGACAATGAGTGCTATAAATAATTTCTTTTTAATTTCCTTGTTAAATCACAAACATCAAACAACAATGTATGAGGAATGCCCGTTCACATGTTTACATTTATGTTTTTGTTAAATTGAGCGGGTATCGGGACAATTATTTTACTGTCAAGGACGTGGATTTGCTGAAGTACTCGTTGACACTATCACACTATTTACTACTGACACAATCACAGTATTTTTTACTTTTAAATTGTTAGGTTGGAGTATAATACGGATTATCAACAAGAACAGCGGCTTAACAGCTGAAGCATGTTTAACACTTGTTTTTAGTGTATACGACACACTAAATAAATATTTAATATTTTATATATTTTTGCGTCACGCTGTATCCCATACACAGCAGGGTATGCAGAGGGAATCTAGTGTTAATACACTACGCTCCATTTCCCATTTTGTCAGATGCAATATACAAGGAAACAGGAAAATTTTGGCAAAAATCATATGATCAAAATAAATTTGAAAAATCAAATTGGTAGTATTAGAAATTATCGGAATGTAGTCACTCAAAACCAGTATTAGATTATTCTCCATAACGTAGGTATGTAGATATGCACGTCGGGAAAGTAAGTGCGTTCACACGAGCTTAATCATGAATTGGGCACGGACCACGGTAAAAGTTGCCATTTCGGCTTTAACAGAAAACGCCGTTAACTTGTTAATTTTCAGCTATTTTTCATTTTCAATTATATATTATTTTATTGTGGTTTTATAGTATAGCAGATGTTTAAATGCGGCGATTCATACATATTAACTCACTTAGACTTATTTTTATATTATAGCCAAAAAAAAAATATTTCAAAAAGTTTTTGAGTAGTTTTGGCGTGAAAACGTAACAAACAAACTTACATTCACTTTTATAATATTAGTATGGTATACAAATGAATAAGTTGTTAAAGAGTTGAGAATTGCAAAAATATATGTATATATATATATATATATATATATATATATATATATATATATATATATATGGTGCTAATATTCTATTAAATATTCAAACTGAAACTTGATTAATATTTTAAATTCTGGTTGATACGCTTTTAATAGCTCCAAAGAAAAATCTCACGATAGCTCCGACTTTCGACTGACTTCTCGACTAACTTAGGTCGATGACTGCCAAAGATGCGGGCTTTTTATTTTGTGTGTATTTAATATAACAATGTAATGGCGTCTATTTGTTTTATTTTACATTACCATAATAATACTTGTGTGAAGATTTTCCTGTTTTTGCATATTGGCTATTATCTTGACACACAATGACATGTTTATGAGTGTCGCCGTGGAATAGGATCAGAAGAGCGCGGTGGTGCGGTGCGGATAAGCGGAGATTAATTTTATGTAATATTTACGTTTAGTAGGGAACGGAAGGTCTTAACACTAGGTTCCCTCTGCCTTTTCTGCGGTGTGCGGGATACAGCGTGAAGCTGATTTATTTATTTTTTAAATATTTATCACTACTTTTTTCTTCAGCTTCACGCTGTATCCCACATGTTGCAGGGTAAGCAAAGATAGCATATTGCTGAGACACTCCGCTTCCCAATTTCCGCTGAATGCTGGAGACATTGTGTGTTCAGTGGTGGAACTCAACGCCGCGCTTTACCTTGATACCAGAGTGAAAAAATAAAAATATTAAATGGTGCCCATGCGCCACGACTGGCCTCAGGTCTTTATTAGTACCTACTTCTTTATATTAATATCAAAACTGTTTACGAAAAGCTATGAACGCGATGGTTATAAACTAATTACTCGAGGACGCTTAATGTTTATTATTATTTTTTCTCTAATTTGACAACGCGCGGTCTTAGATTCCATAATTTAACATGTAATGTTATACCTTCTCAAACTATCCTGCGATAAATATTGGATTTATTTAAAAAAAAATATGACATAAAAAAAACTTGTATAAACAATTGTAAAATAATTATAAGAATAAAAATGAATATACTAACTTAGCCTAGTTTAATTTATATTTCTGTTAAATACTCACTAAATTTGTTTTCAACATACAATAGTGATGACATAAGTATCTATATAGTTAATATAGCACAAACAGTCATTAAACCTTATCGATGTCAATTCCATATTAAGTAAAATAAAAAAAAACAGCTTGCTGCTGCTAACAGTATCCTGCACACAGCAGGGTAAGCACAACAGGGAACCTAGTGTTAAGACACTCCGTTCCGCATTCTGGCCGCATTACGGGTTGAATGGCAGAACTCAACGCCGCGCTTTGCTCCGACACCAGTTGGAAATATAAATTTAAATAAATAATTAATTTCCTCGAGTAGGGATCGAACAACCCACAACCAGTCGCGTTTACAGTCACACTTTGTGCCCCTGTGCCACGACTGGCCTCTATCCATATTAAGTAATAAATATGAAATATTTCACAGTGTGAAATATTGAAAAATTGCAATTATACGTGCAAATATTTTTCATGTGCGCGTCTAACTACATTTTATGCTAAGGCTGTTTGTTGCTAGCAGCGATAAGCGACGCTCGACATGATTAATGAACGAAAAGAAAATATTCACGTTGTTAGGATTTTTTTTATTGAATGTTTATCATATTTCTGTTTACAATAAAGCAAATAGGTTCTAAAGTGTTTGTTTAAACTTTAAACTTTTCCAAGTAATCATTTGTTTTACATATATTGTTATAGATGTACTTTTGTATATATTAAACATATAGCCAAAAATATCGGCGAGATGAATTTGTAACATTACAAAAATTATTTAAAGTTAATAAAAAAATTATAGTAAATTAATAGGATACTAGTTGTGGTCCCATAGGCAGTCGTGGCGCAGGTGCACAAACGTGTGACTGTAGGCGCGACAGGCTAAGGGTTTGATTGCTACTCGAGGAAATGAAATATTTAATATTTTAAATTGCTCGATTTGGTGACGCGGCACAGCACGGCGTTGAGTTCCAATACTTAACACGTAATGGAAGTGCCTTAATGGTAAAGATATACACACACTAGACTCCCAGGTTCCATCTGCCTAGCCAGCTACGTGCGGAATACAGCCTGAAGCTTAAAAAAAACTAGTCTATTTTGTGTATCTAACAAATATCTCCGGCTATCTGAGACACAGTTTTACACACGTGCCATTTCACTTTGAAAGCAATAGATACAGTTTTCAACAACAGTTGCTAATGTTCCCACGATCAGTCGTTTACCGCAATCTTATCAGAGAAAAGTGATCTGATAGCGATCTGCTCACTCGTCCGCGCCGTCACATCCGCACGTCGCATGTGAGTTACACTTTTATTGTGAAAACATTAATAATATATAAACATATCAATCTAAATCCAGTCGTGGTTCCGGGGCACCACGTATGATTGTAAACACGATTGGTTGTGGGTTCGATTTCCACTCAAGAAAATGGAATATTTAATATTTCCATTTTCTTCGCTCTGGTGTCGAGACACAACGTGGTGTTGAGTTCCGCCACTCAATACATAATGTCTCTAGAATTTGGTGGAAAATGTGGAACGGAGTGTCCTATCACTAGGTTCTCTCTGCCTACTATGCTGTGAGAGGGTACAGTGTGCCGTGTTTCCAAATGGCGTTTGTATAACAAACCTTCCTTTCCTGCTATACTTTGTACATATTTTTATCTCTGTTTGTAATTTTAAGGATATTAAATTAATTTTAAGTCATATATAAATGAATTTTATTATATTAATTTAACCTCACGCTTTATCCCGCACTCATCAGAGTAGGCAGAGCAAACGTTATGGTATTCTGTTTTTGAGCGGTGGAACTCACCGCGTTTTGCCTCGACACCACAACAAAAAAATGAAAATATATATTTCCTTACCTCGAGTGGGAATCGAATCCACAACCTATCGCGTTCACAGTCACACGCTACCATGCACCATGACTGGCTTCTACACATTACAAATATACTTTTAGTATTTACTTTTATGCCATACCACAGTTATTCTCAACCTTTAATTATGCCCCGAAAAAACCAAGCCATAGTTAAATAGTTGCATAATATAATTATTTAAATCTACCTATGAACGTCAATATTGTCGAAATCAAATATATTTCGAATAAGATTTTATTTCGCAAAGCATTGTCCTGTTTGATCACTTCATCGCGTTAATAATATTGGCAGACAATTATTTAGAAAGGTCTTGCGCAAGCTTTGGGACCCACTCACTAGCTCTTTGATTGCGAACGTGCTGTTTGCAATTATAAATTACTATAGTCATATCAACACACACGTTTCGCGAGTTTGTTGGTGATTATTTTTATATATATATATATATCCATACCTATATTATAAATTCGAAAGTAACTCTGTCTGTCTGTCTGTCTGTCTGTCTGTCTGTCTGTCTGTCTGTTACGCAATCAGGGTCAAACCGCTAATTCAATTGTAATAAAATACTCATACAGAGATACTTGAGGGTCTTCGGATGAACATAGGTTACTTTTTTTCTCATATTTGTAATATTGTCGATATATTCTAATATATTAAAATATTTTTCAATTTGACAGGCAATTTATTCCGCCATGTTAATAACAACCGACCGTTGCTAAGCAACGGTTTGCAAAGTTTATTTGTTGTTATAAGCAAACGTCACTCAAAATGAGCTTGCTTAACGCATACATGGCGTGCGCCGACTCAACCTTATGAGATACATAAAAATAATGTTTTACAAAAATATTGTCCTTTAAATAATGTTTAAAAAAGTCCGCGATACACATACTATATTTATCTCTGAAGCTTGAGCAAAGTAACACAGTAACAACAAGTAACCATTTTAACCATTTTAATTTACTTTATATTTATCGGATTTTTGTTGTATGTATTTTCTATAATTTGATATTGATCCTTATGAAAATGAATATAATAGTCACTGTATAACATTCTAATAAATAATTAAGGAGATGTCACTGATTCGAAATAACCTAGCATACGACCGGCATAGTATGACCGACGCGAACGGGCAGATGACTTTGACGGTTTTGTAAATTTTCATACATTTTCGAACTACTGTTAATTTTTATGTAATTATTTGCTGTTTATAATTAATTTATACTTTTCTTTGGTTCTTCGCTTATTCGAGGAGCAGATTAGTCAGATTTTCATAAATTTCTTGGTGTGGTGTAAGTTGCGGCCCTGCGCGTCATCGGTGTAATATTATTTAAGTATTAAGGAGAGAATTGTTGGTTATTTCATCTTGGTTGGATGGTTATCTATACCGTTGTTATACACTTAATAAATTGTGGTTTTAGTTTTCTGGGATTTTATTTGATATTGCTCGCAAAACTTATCATATTTAATGTAGAAAGGACTTTAGTTATTTCATATAGTATCTATGTACGCGCGCAAGGAAAACGAGTAAAAAGATTTTTCCCGGGTAAATCAGTAAAATCGATCACTGAAAGTCCAATAAAAATTAGTTCAGTTATTCTGGATATTAGCTCGGGGAAATAGAAAGACAGAAAGAGATAAAATTATTAATAATGTAGCTGGTTTTGTTTAGTTTTTTTATTAATATTTTACTATGGTTACGTTTACTTATATTTTTTTTATTTAAATTAGTTACATATTTTCACAAACAATTTCCTAAATATATCTACAAGCATTCGTAAAGTTTAAGCGGGCGAAGCCGCGTCCGGGTCCGCTAGTATATATATATATACATATATACACTACACTAGGTTCCCTCTGTCTACCCTTCTGAGTGAGCCACTTTTTATGCGTTATTAGTAATAACACCGGTGTGTTATAAGCACTAGGTTCCTAGGTTCTATCTGCTTACCCTGCTAAGTTCGGGATACAGCGTGGAGCTAAAAAACAACTAGTAAATATGTGTATCTAACAAAAAGTTGCGGCTATTTATTGTATCAATCAACACACACGTTTTGCGTGTTGTGTTAGTGATAATATTTATATATTTTTTTTATAATAAACCAGAAACTTTTATGGCGTTTTCAAATAAACAACCCGTTTTCTGATCCGGTTACGTGCACATTATTAACAAGATTGCTTGAACATAGAATTGCTTGCAGTATATTGTTTTTTGTTTTTTTTAACTATCATTAGTTAAAAAAAAACAAAAAACAATATACTTTTTTATTTTATTGTAATTACCACACTGATGTATGTAAATCTAAAAGGAGAATAAGGTATAAATGATTATTCACATATGTTGGGTTTATTAATATTATTTGCTTTTACGAGCTTCGCTAATTGAAATAGAATGTCGGTCTCAAGTATCTATCAATATTGAATCTTTAAAAAATTGATTTATAAAGTCAATAGAAGCATTTTAAAAATATAAGACTGATATAAAAGAATTCAGAGTAACATTATAAAATTGACAAATTAGTGCAAAATATTCTAAACAGCTTTCATTTCAACATATCTAAAGGTAAACACGGTATATTTACTATCCGCGGCTGTTTTCTTGTAATAATATATTGCATGCATTTTATCATTTTAAAAAGAATACTGCTGCGGAAAGAAAAAATTACAGGTTTATTTTTGGTCATGTTGAAATAAAGGTGCTTAGAATATTTTGCATTAATTTGTCAAATTTGCGGCGTTGAGTTCTGCCACTCGACTCGCAATGCCTCAGACTTCGGCAGAAAATAGGGAATGGAGTGTCTTCGCACTAGGTTCCCTCTGCCTACCCTGCAGTGTGCGGGATATAGCGTGAAGCTAATTTAATTATTGTTTTTTAATTTGTCAATTTTAAAGTGTAACTCTGAACCCGAATTCTTTTTTATCTCTGTCTTCTATAAAATATCTTATGAATGAATGATCGGCGATATGTCGCATCACCTACTTTCTATATATTCATTACGCAATTGGACTAGAATTCCCATGTTTTAATTGCAAGCACTCTTGCTAGACAATTGAATGAGATTGAGATCGATTGTATTGTTCTTGTTTTCGGTAAAAATGAATCAGTTATGACAATGAGTTTTCATATTGAAATGTGAATGGAACTTCAAATATTTTGAATGAATCTTATTTTTCTATTATAGCTGTAGAGGTTAGTTATTTAATATTACATATGCTTCACGCTATATCCCGCATATAGCAGCGTAGGCAGAGGGAACCTAGTGTTACGACACTCCGAACCCCACTAACGCCTAATACTATATGTACCTTAATAATCCACACTTTATTACGAAACAGATTATCGAATCTACACTAGAGGAAGTTATAGCAATAATTGCGTGACGATTTCTTACGTATTGTAGGTACCGCTATGTAAAACCTCGTAGCGGTGCTGTGCATTTGCATAGGTTAAGAGATAATACCCTCAATATCGCACGTAGCCGCCGCACGTGTTTCCGCGGCGTGACTGAAATATCGACAGCGCTCGACGTGAAAGTGAATTTCTTTTACGAAACTGCATTTATGTCTGAAGAAAGGCATTCGAATAAATCTAAATTACATTTTTATTTGGTAAAAGTTTAAGAGGCACTGACCGATTAATGAAATTCCGTTGGTTTTTTCTTTTTTTTTTTTGGTTTCGACGTTATGAACGGCAGAAACGGAATATTCATAGATTTTTTTTTAATTTCTCTGTACTTTAAAATTTATTTAGACAACATTAAGACTTTTGTATGTTTTAAAGTATAAGAAAATAAATGTCCATCTATGAACGTAAATTCGCTGTAGGCATTAATTAGTGTGTAAACTGTACGTAAAAAACAAAATCACTTAATAAGCAGCATGTTTCTCACGATGCTGCTGTAAGCGAATATTATAACTGATTTCACAACAATAATCTGGGTTAAATAAATCTACTTATTTGTCATTATTTTTCCGCGTCAACATTTTTTTTGTAGATCTGTAAACAAGAATTATGAAATTGAGATATTACAGAATATTTATTTTTCTCAAAATAACATGCTTATTCGTCTTTAATTTTTTATTAGGTCATTTAATTAGTCATAATGCAAACTGAAAGGCCCTTTACTCTGTACTACTAAGGTTAACATTAAAAAAAACATTACCTGAGAACATATTGTAAAAAAAATTAAATAAAATATAAAATACGATCAAGAAAGTGAGTTGGAGACATACAATATCGTAAAAAAACATATTTTAAAATATAAGCCATGGAATGTTGTCCAGGCGCGGTGTAGGTACTGTGTGAAGGTCGCCCGCGTGTAGGACGTCCAGTCTCTGCTGACTCTGAACTTTCTACCAGATAACTTCATTTATTAGCACTAATTGAGATAGCTATTGATTTTCTTCGTGTTATTAATAAAACGCATGGACATTGGATAGTAGTTTATTAGAGAATGAATATGACTTTGACAGATGGTAAGGAAGTACACATATAGCTAAATGTCGCCACTAGTAATATTTTAATCATTTAGTTACAATTAATAACAATACCACCACTTAACTAAATAATCTAAAATATGTTTATTAAACAATATCAAACAAAACAATGTTATGAGTATATTACTTGTGTAATGCCACCACACCCATCTTATTCATAAAATAATAATGTTTAATTTTAGACAGACTTTTAGTCAATAAATCAGCTGGCATTTCAGAACTCTTTAAATATTCTAATTTAACAAATTTATTACATACTGCTTCCCGTATAAAATGAAATTTTATATCAATATGTTTGCTACGTCTATGATATACAGAATTTTCAGTAAGTTTTAAAGCACTTTGGCTGTCATTATACATCAAAATAGGCATATTATCTGGTCTGTTAGTTAATTCACATAATAAATTCTTTAAGAAAATTGCCTCTTTACTAGCTTCACATACAGCCATGTATTCAGCTTCGGTGCTTGACAAAGCCACCGTCTGTTGCTTTCTACTTTCATGAGATACTAGACAACCTGAATATACAAAACAATATCCTGTATAAGATCTTCTATCTAAATTATCAGATGCCCAATCAGCATCAGCGAAACCAATTAAATCTAATTTATTTTTAACATATTTTAAGCCAAATGACTTTGTACAACTTAAATATTTTAAAACTCTTTTAGCATGTTTCCAATGTGTTTCTGTATTACAGTTATTAAATTGACTTAAATAACTAATACAATATGAGATGTCAGGTCTAGTCAAAACTGACAGATACATTAAGCTCCCTATTAGTTGTTGATAAGGAAAATTTGAATTTAATTTCTTTTCTTTTTTCAATTTCAAATTAATTTCCATAGGAGTTTCTACATTTTTACATTTTTCCAGGCAAAATTTATACAATAATTTATCAATAAACTTCTCTTGATCAATAGAAATACAATCTTTCTGTATCTTAATAGTCATACCCAGACACTGTCTTAACTGACCTAGATCTTTTAACTTAAATCTTTTGCTTAATTGACCCTTCAAATATTCTACTTCTTTATTACAGTTATAAAATATGAAGAAATCATCAACAAACAAAGCCACTAATGTTTTAACATTTTCAGATAATTTTACAAACAAACAATGTTCATACAATGACTTTTGATACCCCAACTTTTGTAAATAATCATCAACCTGCTTATACCAGGCCCTAGCTGACTGCTTTAACCCATATATGGCCCTTTTTAATTTTAAAACTTTATTCTGAACCATATCACATTTAAAATTCTGAGGTAACTGCATATAAACAGTCTCATCTAAGTGGCCATTTAAAAAAGCTGTAATTACATCTAAATGGCATATATTAAGGTCTAATTTAACACTCAAAGCAAATAACAATTTTAAAGTGGAAAATTTAAGCACTGGTGAAAAAGTTTCTTTATAATCTATGCCTTCACGTTGTGTGAAACCTTTTGCCACTAATCTTGCTCTATATCGCACTGTGTTATTAACATTTAATTTCTTTTTATACACCCACTTGCACTGCACCACCTTAGCATCACTTGGTTTGCTCACTAATTCCCAAGCTTCGTTTTCTTCAAAGGATTTTAGCTCTTCCTCCATGGCACTGCACCACTGCTCTCGTTCAGGTCCACTCATAACCTCCTCATATGTGAAATTGTTCTCATCCAAGCCTTCATCAATTTTACATATATTACCATATCCATACCTGTCTGGTTTTCTTTTTTCTCTCTTCCCAATGTCAGCAAACTCTTGTTCTAAGCTTTCAGCTTCATCACACAGAGACTTGCTATCACAGAATTCTTCCGAGCTAGACGAGCTAGTAGTCGCATATGGTATATATGTATCATCCCGTTCAGAGATTAAGCTATCTTTTTCTGGACTCAAAGTGGTATCATTTTCCACTTCTTTATCTTCAATAATAGGTTCAATGTCTTTATTATCTTTTACCACTGCTTGTACTATATCTGAGTTTGTTTCCTCCATAATGAAAACATCTCTACTAGTAGTAATACTCTTTGACCTTGGATTATATAATCTATAGCCCTTGGTATTTTCTGCGTAACCAATCATGATATATACTTCAGATTTTTTATCCCATTTGGTTCTCTTTGCTTTAGGAACATGGACCATTGCACGACTTCCAAATATCCGAACGTGGCTGAGATCTGGTTTTTTATTACTCCATAACTCATATGGTGTTTTTTGTAGACCCGAAGCTAGCGTTCTATTCCGTAAATAGACAGCAGTATTGACTGCTTCTGCCCAAAATCTTTTATCAAGATTCGCTTCAAACAAAAGACATCGAGCTCTCTCCACAACTGTTCTATTTAGTCGTTCACAAAGACCATTTTGTTCTGGTGTATACGGGTTTGTTGTTTGATGAACTATTCCATTTGTCTTTAAATAGTCATCAAATTCCACAGAACAGAACTCCCTACCATTATCTGTTCTTAAAACTTTCAGTTTATTTCCTGTTTGTGTTTCAACAAGAACTTTAAACTCCTTGAAATACTTTAAAGCTTGATTTTTGGCCTTGAGGAAGTAGACAAAAGCCATTCTACTGAAGTCATCAACAAAAAGCAAAAAATATCTTGCTTGGCCCAAAGAGACCTGTTCCATCGGCCCACAAAGGTCCGCATGAACAATTTCAAGCACATTTTCACACCTCTTGCCTTTGTGTGAAAAAGGTAATCTTGCCTGCTTACCTTCACAGCATGTGATGCAGTTAGATTTATCAATTTCTGCTTTATCAATGTACGAAATTCCTTCTACAGCGCCATTCCTCATAGCATTCAGGTCCTTGCTATTAATGTGTCCCAGTCTACGGTGCCATATCTCACTTGTCATTGTTGTAGCTGAGCATGCCGCCAAACTTCCTGACTTTATATTCAACCTGTATACTCCATTCAACAAATTTGCTTTTCCAATCAGTACATTCTGTCTATTGCGTATATAGCAAACTTCTTTTTCAAAATTAACTTTGTTTCCATTTCGAATAAGTTGACTTACCGATAACAAATTGGTTGACAGGTTAGGAACACACAACACATCCTTGACTGTAATGTCGAATTCTGAATTATCAACTATGGTTCTAATCATTGTATTTCCTGAGCATATAACTGGTACTATTTCCTTGTTTGCAACTACTATCTCCTTTACTTTGTGGCCGAGTGTGACATTTTCTAAACAATTCTTATCTGTAATCATATGCGAGCTTGCCCTGGAATCTATATACCAATCAGTTTTTTGAAAAGTACTGTGCATAAATATCGCACTAAAAGCATTTATTTCACTTTTATTTTTATTATTCGGGCATTTATTCATATAATGACCGAGTTGTTTACATTTGTAACAGCGTAACGCTTTGACAGATTTCGAAGACGCCATTTTCTTTTTTTGTGTATCTGCTATGTTGGCTTTCTTGCTACAGTGTTGCCAGCCTTTCGACAAAAAAGCGTTTTTTGTTACGTTGGTATCAACTTCCGAACTCATGTCTAATAATTTTGACTTGATAATGTCCGTACTGATAATCATGCCAGAATGTTCTATAGCCATTATCATGGGAGCAAACCTTTCTGTTAGCCCCGCCAATAGCATCGAACCAATCCACTCTTCAGTGATCTGGAAACCGGTACCTTTTAATTTCTGGGCAGTATCCACCATTTGTGTAACGTATGTCCCCATTGATTCGCAATCTTCCAATCGAATAGAAATTAGCTGACGAAGTAAGCTGATGCGACGCGTAAAACCAGAGTCGTCATAAAGACACTTCAAACGTTTCCACACACCTTGAACTGTTTGCTCGTTTTTGATGTGAACATAAATAGATGAATCAATTGTCATGATGAGTTTCGCTTTTGCCTTTTTTTCATCAACGGAAAAGGCATCAGTAGATTCCTGTTTATGGATATCCACACCATCTAACATTAGAAAATTTTCCGCTGCAAACGCCCATTCATCATAATTTTCTCGTCCTTTTAGTTTAGGCACATTCACTATGTAACTTCCAGCCATCTTGCAAAAAATTTACTACGCCACGAGGTAGCCGACAGTCAATCTGGATATAGGTCCACAAAGGAGCGATTTCCACCGCGATTTTATATTTTAATATCAAACGGTACACTGATAGTCCACGAAAAGTAAATATTTACGAAATAAAAACTGCAATTTTATCGCGAATTATGGTCTGGGCCCATAACCTAATAAAACGCATGGACATTGGATAGTAGTTTATTAGAGAATGAATATGACTTTGACAGATGGTAAGGAAGTACACATATAGCTAAATGTCGCCACTAGTAATATTTTAATCATTTAGTTACAATTAATAACAATAGTTATTACAAATAATTTTCTGCTATGTTTATTTTATATTCCATTAGGTTTTAACTACGGCTTCACCCGCATAGTCAAATGAAAATAACTATAAATAAATCGTTGTAATATAACCTATAGCCTTCCTCTTTAAATGTGCGGTCCAACACAAAAAAAAAATCGAATTAGTAGTTCCTGAGATTAGCGCGTTTAATCAAACAAACCTTTACCTTTATAATATTAGTATAGAAAGACAAATATTTTTTATAATTTGTGTAAGAGCGAGAATTCAAAATCTATTTTCATCTATTTTTATCGAGATATTCACATAAGTACATAATGTAACGAGTACAAAAAGCCTACGTTTCACCAAGTGCAGGTCAGTTGAGCAAGGCACTCAATCGACCGGATCTCCGGCTACGTAAGTCACGAGTCTACCACTAGCCTCTTAATAAACATATTATTAAAAACAACATTGTTAATTTAACATGTAAACAAAAAAACGAATTATTTAAATATATGTAACTTAGTGCCTTTTGAAATATGGTGTATATTGTCATGTTTTTTATTTATATTGGAAAATTATTTATGTATTCAATTAACAATAATGATCAAATCGTTAAAAGTTATATTAGAAACTTCTAGTTTCTATTTTACTGTAGTTTTATTTATTTTAGACCGAATTAATGTGAATGTTAAATAGTTTAATTAAATTTTATTTAGGCATTAAAATATTCCTTGAGGCCAGTCGTGCCGCAGGGGCACAAACTTGCAATTGCAAACGCGACAGGTTGCGGGTTCGATTCCTACGTAACAATATATTTGTATTAGTTTACGTAACAATATATTTGTTTAGTTTGTATTAATTTATTACAATCATAAAAATTGTATCAACTTATTTTTAATAAAAAATTAAAATACTTAAAAAAAAAATTATAACATTATTAACAAGACGTCGTAAGTAAGTTTACAAAATATTACCAAAATGATGATCGCTATTGTCATTTTTATTCTAAATTGATGGTAACACTACTTATGAATAGGATACAGAGAATGGTATATGAATCATGGAATAAAATGACGGAACTGGGGTCTGATATTATATATACATACTAGAGGGCGCGCGCGGCTTCGCCCGCTTATTAGGAGTGAATTCTAAAAAAACCACGAAACACGTGTTTAACAAAATATTTTTAACAGTCTGAGTTTAAATTTTTATAAAAATCGGTGGCAATTTAAAGATTTTTCCATATTAACTTTCAACACCTTATTTGAATCCTTAGGGGGTGAATTCTTAAAAACCATGAAACACGTGTTCAATTAAATATTTTTAAGAGTCTAAATTTAAAATTTTATAAAAATCGGTGCAGATTAAAAAAAATTTCCATACAAACTTTCAACCCCTATTTAATCCCTTTAAGGTAAAAATTTTTCAAATTCCCTTCTTAGTGGATGTCCAGAATATGAAAATAAACATCTGTCCAAATTTCACGTTTCTACGCACAGCGGTTACGGCTCTGCGTGCGTCTTACCTCAGTCAGTCACCACAAGTCCTTTTATATATATAGATTAAAGCAAATACACATTTGAATTGCAGCCCTACAACTAGACTTTATGTCTGATAGTAAGAAATGATAAGGGCTCTCTATGATTATTTATAAATAGTATATTTTTATTACTTACATTATTTTTATATATATTTGTATGTTCAGAGTTATTACCTAATATATTTTAAAATAAAAAAAAACAGCTTCACGTTGTATCCAGCACACAGCAGGATAGGAACCTATAGTTACGACACTCCGTTCCCCACTTTTCGCCTTTCCGTGTTGAGTAGCGGAACTCATTGCTGCGCTTTGCCTCGACACCAGAGCGAAAATATAAATAAATATTTCTTTTCCTCGACTGGGGATCGAACCCACAACCAGTCGATTTTACAGTCACACTTTGTGCCTCTACGCCACGACTGGCCTCCATAATATAATTTATTTTCATTAAAAGTGTAAATTACAGATTTTTTAAAAAATGATTTACGTAATTCTTTCAACAACAAACTGTTTAGTTGTGAAAGTGACGAACAATGATTATCCTTCAACAATGGTCCACCACAACTAGATCACAGTGAAAGTTGTCATTGCCATTATATGGAATCGGTTATTACTATTATATAGTATTCTATAGGTAAATATGTAGCGTTGTAGCGTATAGTGACAAAAAAACAAGGCCGTTTTAAAAAATGGCTTCCTAAAAAATATTAAATATTTTTCACAATGTATTGTATTATTTTTCCAGAATAATCAGACGATTATTCTGGAAAAATAATAAATAATTCATAAGACTATGAATACGTTTATTTATTATTTTTAAGAATTAACAAATTGTCTTACAAATAAAATGTATATTTTGTATAAAATATAATCGCCAAATTGGATCTAACAAAAATATTGAATTATAACGGCCCCAGAACTTATGACATTATCTTTATGTTTGGATCTTTGCTTATTGGCTTAATGCCTTTCATTTTGATATTAATGTTTTTTTTTGTTACAGGTAAGTTTGTTAAGGGCACTGGCATCAGATTGAAAGAGTGACATTTTCATAAAATATGTGAGTGGTTTATATATTTTTTAGTTACATTTAAAGTGAATGTTTACATATTTTTTGCTATAATATTCAACTTTATATGAACAATGAAAATAAATTGTTATATAATACGCTAAAGTTAATTATAATTTTAAACCTTTACGCTTCATTTAATATTATTTTCCTCAAACAACTGATAAACTTCGAAATCCAACATAAACCCGCATCTAAAAAGTAACACAAAAATATTCTATACCATTATTATTGCAAATACCGTTACCTACTCAATCAGTTTACTGTTAAACGTTATCACGACTGACTTTATAGTTTGCTATATTTTTTGTGCGATTTTTTGTAGAGGTATAGCAACCATGGATGTTGACCGAGCATAGCCTTAGGTAAAAGTACATCAGGTCTTATAAGACAGCGCTTGTCGACTCCATTAAGCTGCCGAGGCGTGGTTTAATTGACAACTGTCACGCGTGGAAAAAAAAGAGAAACGATATTATTTGTTTAGTAGCAAATGTTCATTATTCTATAACTATTAATTTAATATAAGAATAGTGATATTTTAAATATAAAATGTGGCCTTTATATTCTATGTTCACGGTTCGTTCGTTCGTGTAATGTCCGAAATGTAGAGTTTCAGTTCTGGTCTACATTTCGGATTTTATTAAAATTTTCCGCCACATAAAGAATGAACTAAGGCCTCTACAAAAATTCGATGCTTGTGTGGAAATTACACCTTTTAAAATATATTTTGTATAGCGTTATTTAGACAGATGTACATGTATTAACAAAATTAATATTTAATTAATCAATATAAATTGTGTTAACCCACATATTATAAGTAAAATTCTGGATATAAAATGTCACAATGGCAGAATTTAAAGAATTCCTTTTTATCTAAATAATATCTAAATGAATTTCACCTTACATTTTGAATGCAAAAAAAAGAAAGTTTATTTTAAAAACTGTCTGTGAATAATGTGCAATATATAAAATAAGTGTTGCAAGTATAAAAATCTTTAATTTATTCAAATAATTTACCAAAATATAGTGTTATATAAATGTGCATCAAGCCGTTTGCACTATATTTCATCTTTGTTGAATGGCAGTGGAACCTCGCTTTCTCGGTGTAGCAAAAAGTGGTATCGCTTACTATGAGACGGTGAAGGCCGAGAATAAATAAAATAACATATTGCAGTACCATAACTTATGGCGAATGTAAGCAGTGTTTTTCTTTCAAATTTTTCATTGTAAATAAAATTTTATTAGGTACTTTTAACTCCTGTTGAATTCGTACAATATATAATTTTAATTCAAGTAACACACTTGTTCTTAAATATAATATATTTTAAACACTTGTAACAACATATTTTAACTGCCAGTTGCGACGTCTGTCATCTTTTATGTTGTGCTATCTTTTACACAGTTTATTGTGAAGTTTACATTTTTAGCTAGCACTATAATTGCAATAAGTGACATGTATCACCTAATAACAATACTTCACACTAGTTTCCATCCAATAGGGGCCGTTGCAGACAAGCAATAGCCCCCGATTGACACTATTCCACTGATTTTATCATCTTTTTC
This sequence comes from Heliconius himera, assembly GCA_021202915.1. NCBI lineage: Eukaryota > Metazoa > Arthropoda > Insecta > Lepidoptera > Nymphalidae > Heliconius > Heliconius himera. The sequence continues at coordinate 2,004,851 of JAJHJA010000353.1, forward strand.
ACCTAAATCTACCCTCTATTACACGAGTACTCTAACAATATATACATATATATACTTATAAAGCTTATATTTTCTTTATTATTAAAGTAATACGCCATAACAAAAGACCAAATATTTGTTATATTTAAAAGTGGTTATACAGGGTGGAAGAGGCAGCGCTACTTTTACGGAAACAGCATATAGGGTAAAATATTACACACCTATACCTAAAGAAATTAATCAAGATGCCTCAACAGTTTGGACGTAGGATTTTTTTTTCATTTCACGATTTTTATCCATATCTGTATTTCTTGTGACGCGATTACGTATAGATCCCAATAACACAAAACACTTACTACTACAAAAATACTATTAAAGGTTAAACGACTTTGAACTTTATCGCCAATACCTACAACTCGATTTCGGAATGAGGCGTGTGCGGCGGTGTTCCTTATATAGGTTTATATGTGCGTGCGTCGTCCTTACAAATGTCGTTTTATTTTATAACGACAATTTTATTATTTATTTTGTTTGAAAAAATAACTTTTTCATTTTTGGGAATTTATTTTTCTCTGATTTATATTAGGCTTTTATATGTAGAGTAGTTAAAACTGTGGTTTCATTTAATGTGGTGCTTACACTTCCACCTGTATAAATTTGAAATTAGAAAAATACCTAAAACTACTAAAAACTTCAGCAAATACTATTCATATTAGTAAAAAAGTACTTAACAGTAAAACACAATATTTTTTTAAAACAGCACTATTCCGAAATATATAATAGGTGATTGTGAATTTACTGTACGTATTCACTGAAAGGTTTTAAGAGAACTAACTATAGAAATTGATTTTTATAAGATCTCACATTTTTACTAGATTATACTCTAAAATTAGAAAGCTTTTTATACTTATGTCTATTTTGAGTTCACATTTCTTACCGCTATATGGGAAAGGGCCGTACATCGTGCAGAGACAAATAGACTGTATACCTTCTACCGTGCTTTATTGTCATCGGTACATTCACAACAGGGCTGTCAACTATATGCTTATTAAAAGGGAAATTTGCTTATAATAAGAAATATAATAAAAATTATAACACAATTACCATAAAAAAATTATTCGAATACATTAGAAATTAATACACCAAATCAAATTAGCGTCTGACATTTAATTTAATTAAGAAACGCTGGCAGCCCTGACAAAGGAAAGGCGAGCCTTGCGTGCGCTGCATCACAAGACGGTCAGTACAGACCCTGACATCCCGTTGAACACAAATACCATGGCCAAAAGAGATAATAGTATAATCCATGCTTCTGACAGAAAGAGATGGAACTACCTGTACACTCAAATTTAACAGGTTTTTGCCATACTGGTTATGCAGGTGATGCGCTATGAACTATGAATGATTCCATCTAAGAAAAGACATTAAAACTGGTTTCTGAATACATGGAACGTTTTGTTTCTAACCATTTATGTGGATTATAGATTTTTTAAGTACATTTTACAATAAAAGCTATAATTGATTTCAACTAGCTAACTTAACTGTAAATATGTAGAGACAAAAAATGTTGCTTCTCCTTTCTAAACTGGTTTTGAAATGCCAATTAAGTTTTTACATTCGATAATTAATACCGTGAGTATAATATATGTATATCATTTTATATGTATTAAATTGTTCTTGTCACTTTAATTTTTTATTTTTAAAAGGCGGCACTGTAACTGATGAAAACTTTCATTAGACTATTTACTACTAATAACTTAACTAAACGTTGATATTAAGTTATCAATGCGTTTTGACTATTAGTTATAAACTTAGATATAGGTACCAGTACTTATATCTATAAATAAATGTTACTACGTGTAGGATTTGTATAGATAAACATCATGTTAGAGGAGCCAGATATTACAGATTATAATCAGCTTCACGCTGTATCCCGCACACAGCAGGATAGGCAGAGGGAACCTAGTGTTAAGACACTCCGTCCGACAGATTATAAAGGTACAATTAGCTTAATGTGTTTAATGAAAATAAACAAAAAACAACACATAAGCACAACTAATGTTATAGAAATAATAATAACTTATTAATGCAGTCCACATCATGTAGAGTTTATTTATAGCATATTTTATAACACACGATATGTATATAACAACGGCTCTCACGGCCCTAACTTTAACTTTCTGGACAAGAATACGTGGAGTGCATTAAATATATATCGGTTAACTTAAAATATTTAAATATCACACTAAATGTACCTATGTTATAGAGAATTGGAGGCCGTCGTGGCGCAGAGGCACAGAGGTGTGACTGTAACGCGACGGATGTGGCTTCGATTCCCACTCGGGGGGAATGAATTATTAATGTTTTCATTTCTTCGCTTTGTCACCAAGACAAAAGCCCGGCGTTGACAATCATGCAAGAAAAGTGGGGAAATAAAGGGGATACAGCGTGAAGCTGATTATGTAACAGACGCTCTTTGACCTAAAGAATATTATAAAATATTCGAGAAACGTACTTAAGTAATTACTGTTACTATCTTAAAAATGTGAATTTACAAATTTTATTTATATTAAGGTATCGAATAATTAATATTAATAAGATCTTATCTGTATTCATTTGCATTGACGTAGCAACTTTCTTCGTCTACACGATAATCAATGGAATTTAACGAGTTCTGTTGATACCTACTGTATGGGATAAATATCTAAAATTAAGAAAAAAAATACTATTTACTATTAATTTGAAGGTTTTGAATTAAGGTATTTAACGAGAAAAAAATTATGTACATGCCCTACATTAACCTTTTCTAAATAATTTGAAGGAAAACGGTAATTACCCTCTTTGCATGACATTTCGCATACAGATAAGCTCCATGACGTAGATGAGCTTATGACGTCGATGGAGACGTAATTTCTCTTAATCACAGTAAATGAAATGATTCAACGTATAGTAGTATATTTCTATAAAAAAACACAATTCTTTTTCGTATAGAGTCTGATCCATAAAAAATATTTAGAAGCAGGAAAAATAAATTTAGTAAAATGTAATATCAACAGTAGGCCAGTCGTGGCCTAGAGGCATAAACGTGTTACTGTAAATGCGATAGATTGTAAGTTAGACTTCCAAGAAATAAAATATATAATATTTTCATTTCTTCGCTCTGGTGTCGAGGTGAAAACGCGGCGGTGAGCTCCGCACGCAATTCCAAGTCTCCAGAATTCGGCGAAATGTAAGGAGTGGAGTGTCTTAACACTGGGTTCCCTCTCGTCTATATGGAGCTGAAAAAAAATCAACAGTAGCTATAAGTAGTTGATTTTATCAGTTAAAACGTCTAGTCTGTCATGTTTCTGCGTATCAGGGAATGGCTTACATGTCATATGCATACCACAATCGGATTATATGTAAAGTAGACTTGACATGTCCGCGTGGAACAGTTCCTCGGGTATTGATTCTTTACTATTTTCTTCCGTTTGCTTTAGAAATGCGACTTTCCGCATGAAGCCACATAATTATACATAACTGACTCAAAGTAAACGAAGAAAGTATGAATTTCAAAAATTACAGTGTATGTAAATAAAATAATTTTCCACATAAGTACTTGAGCCCAGGTGTAGTGAGTGGCACAAGCGTGGGAGGGTTCGATTCTCACTCCAGTAAATGAAATATTAAATATTTTTATTTTTCGCTCTGGTGTCGAGGCGGCGTTGAGTTCTGCCATTCAACACGCAATGCCTCCAAAATTCTTTGGAAAATAGGTAACGGAGTGTCTTCATACTACGTTCCCTCTACCTACCCTGCTGCGTGCGGGATACAGAGTAAAGCTGAAAAATAAGTACTTTCTGATAGTTTAGTCAAATTTCATCATCAAAAAATTCTATTTATAGCGAATTCTATGAATATATTACCTATTATAGGTAACTGACCTTTAGATGTCCGTCAATAACAGTCAATAGCATGTGTAAATTATAATCTGTAAAGGAAAATTTGTGCTCATAATATATCTACTACTCGCATATTAATTCAAGTTATGGCCATAATTTTTAGATTCGAAAGATGAAGTGACATTATTTTTAATATATTGTTGTATTTTTTTGTTGTTTTATTGAGATTCTAAACACATTTAATTAAAAATCATCATCGTTTTTTTTATTTAATTAGGCTATTATTACAAGTACTTTAGAACCAATCAAGTACATATTACCAGCATATGTACTTAATTGATTCTAAAGTACTTGTATTTCCTTTTTTATATATAATTAAAATTGTTTACATGTATTTGAATTTGAATTACTGAAATTCATGCATACTATTAAAAAAAACTGCTAACTTTTTTCATCCAGTTCTATACTTACGAATAGAGCCCCAAATGTTTTTTTAAACTTTGCTACTAAATTACCAGTCGCGGCTACTATTATTATTTTGGACAAACAATGACATCTGTATGCCGGATTGCTGTTGCTGATAAGTGATGATGCTAAACTCCTTGGGCCAAACAGTATTTTTTTTTACTTCCTGTTTATTAAATATAATATACAATTTTTTTTTAAATAATAATAATAATTTTCACATTTAAAACTTACATAAGTTACCAATAACATTTCCCAAGAATTAATTATCAAGGGGAACTCCACTAACAATAAATACCATATAATATAGATAGATAAAATAATAGATAAATACCTCTCACTCTCGCTTGTCTAACTATGTACCTACATCCAGCAATAACGTTATCACAATTGTAAACAGATACAAGTGCAACTGGCGCAATGTCACCGACTGTCAATCTGGGGCATTAGGTACTGCGATACTGACCTCAGTATATATAGTTGTAGAAGGGGAGACGGACCAAAAGAACATAGATACTAATTAAGACTTAACGTGAAAGGTCGTAGGTTCGATTCCCACTCATAAATAAATTAAACATTTTATATTTACATTTCTTCGCTCTGGTGTCGAGGTACTAGTGTTGGAGCCTAGGTTCGTGCGAAATATAGTCTGAAGCTCAAAAAAGATATTATATGATATTGTATTTAATTGCTTTCATTCCCCCGCATTCGTAATACAAAGCGCGGCGTTGAGTTGCGGTATTTATCGCAATATCATGAATTCAGGTGGAAAGCGTTATAAAATATAAACATTAGGTCTGCCTACCTGTGTACCATAAGAAATAAAGATTGAAAAGATGTCTAAATTACTGAAAGAGTAATCTCTAAATATATTGAATACAAATTCCAGTTATTTAGTTATATAATTAAGCTTTAAATTTTGATTGCTGACTTTATTAAAGTACTATCAAGATATTATGTAGAAAATCACTAAGACATTTCCGTTATGCCACTTCCAACAACCGCTGCACTGAGGTTACTACGATACGAAACTCGAACATGTAACCCATAAACGTTACAAAGCAATTTAGACCCTACGACTAATAGGAAGAAAGTATAAAAAGCCCCACATGGATTTGAGTACGGCTTTATAAATTTATCTATGCGCATTCGAAACCGGGCCGGGACGATAATTGAGTAATTAGGTACCTTGCAACATAATTTTTACTTTGCTTTCTGTGTAAATATATATTTTTAAGTGATTGTGATATTTTAATTTTGACGTTATCCTATCTATGTATAATAATAATATAATCAGAATATTATGCAGAAAATCACTAAGACTTATATTTTGGAATATGAACGGTGTTTTGACAATTGCCTTTAATCTTTAAAGAGCTGTAAAACTTAAAAAAAAAATGTTATGTAATTAACAATAAAACATACACACCTATAAACATGTTACAAAAACTTATAATGCTTTTTATTAAGTAAAATTTATTAATAACCATATCAAAACGAAAGCCTAATTAAAATGTTTTTCCAAAGCGCGAAATTGATCTTTGAATTTCTTTATAAGTGTGGATTTACGTAGGCAGTACACGAGATATGAGAGAATGTTGAGTTGATATAGAAATGGAATTAAATTAAACATACTCAAGAACATAACGTAACTTATACTCAAACATAAAATATCAAGAGTAATTATTAATAATAAATTAAACATATTATTTCTTGCTGAGCTAGTACAAAGTTCGTTGACCCCACGTTGTAAAGTTGTAAAATAAATTATGTTCATTAAATACGTAATATCCGTAAGAACGATTTTAGATATATCATTAAAATAGACACTCGATTTTAATTTATTTTATTAATAACTAAAGCAAATATTCCTTTCTTAACGAGAATGCTTGTATATAACACAAAGTTATCCTTTTTTTACATTTTTAAAGTGTTATTCCACTCTTAGTAAAGAAAATTATTTATTTAGAAAACGTATAAAAAATTTAACGTAGCGGGACTCGAACCCGCGCTTCCTGGTCGGTTTCCAGAAGGGTTCGAGTCCCGCTACGTTCAAATTTTTATACGTTTTCTAAATAAGTACAAAGTTATCTTTTTTGAACATATAAAATTACTAAAATATTAATTCATTTTAACATATACTTCGGCGCTATAAGTGTTGTTTAATTTTCTATAACTATTAATTACATTCGACATTTTTGCTCACTTAAATTGTATTTAATATTTTTCTGAAAAGTCACTTGCAATTGTAATGAAAAAAAAAAAACGAATTCGTATTTAACTACGCATATATTTTAATTAAATATTAATTATTTTGTAATGTATATTAAAATAATTTTAAAACTATAGTAATTATATAATAATTATGATTTTTAACAAAAAAAGCCGACATATATTTCAACCACATCCCATAATCAGAACCTAACCAAACTTTCATCAAACAACTCTTGAATAAAAAAGAATCGTCGAAATCGGTTGGCGTTATATTGAGTTCTTCATCAGATACCACTAAAAGAAATGGACCAAATTAAAATGGGAAAAGGAAAGGAATCAAATACAAAAAGAATCATCAAAACCGGTTCAAAAGTTCTAAGGTAAACAAACATAAAAAAATAAAAACATATAGTCCCTATAATTAGCCCTACGGAAGTCGGATAAAAAATAGAAAATAATTTTGGATTGGTTTCTTCTTCGTTTTCTCTCACAAAAATAAAAATTAAGTACAAGCAAACAAAAACAAGAAACACGACCAAGATAATTTATTATGGCATTTTACGATCATATTCAATTGTAATCCACTGTCTTCATTTGTTGCCAGTTATGACAATAATACAATTATTTATATAATGTCGTTTACACGAACTATTACTTATTATTTCTGTTTATAAACGTTTTGAAATAGTAAATATGGAAAATCTATTAAGCTAAAGCAGTTCTTGTTTTTGTATTTATATCTAGTGAGAGATCATTACTTTCTTCGCATTCCACCGAAACTCAGTTATAATTTGAAACCGTTCTGTGTATTTAAGGGTAAGTTGAAAATCTGAAATCTAAACGTAACAATCTGATACGTCTTAATTGCATCCCGCACATAGCAAGCTAGGCAGAGAAAACCTAATGTTAAAACACTTAGTTCCCATTAAGATATTTCCGTTCCCCACTTTTCGCCTTATTCCGGAACGTCGCACTTTGCCTCATTACCAGAGCGAGGAAATGGGAATACCAAATTTTTAATTTCCTTTAGTGTCACCCAATCTCAACCTGTCGCTTTTACAATTAATTTAAACAATTATTTATAGCAATTACATATTATTCTACTTTACATAGCCCAAATAGAATAGTTCAGTACATTTGATTGACTTCTCATACATACATACATTGGAAAGCAATGCATGCCGCTCACGCAAACAGTGTCGCGCCGTGCGAGTGCGCGCGTTACGTCAGGCGGCGAGGCATGCGGGTGCCGTTACCTTACCACACTTCTAGGCATCGGCGGCACTTGGGTTGCTTAAGCGGTCAATACCTTTTTTTTTATTAAATTTTAATTTTTTTTTTAAGGGAGGAAATAAGTTTTTATATTTTTTGCCCTGATTCAACAGTGATTTAATTAATATAAATAAATTTATTTCATTAATTCAAAATTAGTAGATATCATATTTTTTAGCTATAAATTTACCTTTCGCTAATGTTATATTCTATTTTCAATTAATATAAGCTTGTGTAAGTATAAGATTAGCATATTTACATAATTTAGTAATTTTTCGAGATGAGTTTCCGTTGATAAGACCATCCTTCCTGTACGTAACATTTGTTATCGTGTGCTACAATAATAAAGCTATTGTACTAAAGTTATATAATTTAGTACATGACAAATTACTATTTTAAGATTAAAACAAAAATTATTTAATTAATACTTTTGTTAGCGTACTCGTGTAAAAGAGGGTAGATTTAGGTGGAAAATAACTATAAAAGCAGTGGAATTGTGTCAATCGGGGGCACTCGCTTGTAAGTGACGGCCCCTGTTGGAAGGAAACTAGTGTGAAGTATTGTTAGTAGGTGATACATATCACTTATTGCAATTACATAGTATCTCTTTCAAAATAGATTAGAATCATATAGACGGTGTGTGTCTTTAATGTGTTTTCTTTAAAAACGTTACCCGCTTTCGATTTTTAACATCAGAAGTGGGATACGCATGAAGTTTTCATATCTTTATGTGTATCTTCGCCCCATTGGTATTTTGGATTGAAAGTTTGGTATTCTAAAAATTAAAAGCTATTTCTTATTATAAAATCTTTGCTGTTTGAAATTATTATCGAAAAATAAAAGGACTACTTTACTAATAATTTTATTGTTTTAGTAATTTTATTGTGGTGTCATAAGGACTCGAAAAATGGATCGAATCAAGGATGAATAATAAGTAAGTGTCAGGTTAGACCGAGCGAAAATACAGGTCTGTGCATAATGCTTTGAGAGTAAGTTAGCCACACTTTACAATTTTTATAATGTTGACATGTGGGCTCAAAGTTGATCTTGGTACTCTTAAGTGAGAAAAATACTCTTTAAGAGGGAGACGACTTTAACAACTTGGAACGCTTAAGTGAGTGAAATGCTCTTTAAGGCCAAGTTGTGTTGAGCTATGAGTCTGGGTTCCTAAGTGTGGCATAGTCCCTTTAGGTTTCGTAAGTGTTGCATAGTCCCTTTAGGTTTCCTAAGTGTGGCATAGTCCCTTTAGGGTTTCCTGAGTGCGGCATATTCCTTTTAAGTTGGGTCATGTTGTTGAGCTATTTCAGTGTAAAGAATGATAAAATGATCAAAATTCCATTATGGGACTGTTTTATGATACAGTATAATTTAGGCGCACGACTAAAAAAAAGGCGCACGACTAACTGCTGTTTATTGTCACAGTGATTCGTCCCGACTCGTGGGGTGCCCGGGGCGGGCACCATGCAGGATGGCCGTGTTAGCGTACTCGTGTAAAAGAGGGTAGATTTAGGTGGAAAATAACTATAAAAGCAGTGGAATTGTGTCAATCGGGGGCACTCGCTTGTAAGTGACGGCCCCTGTTGGAAGGAAACTAGTGTGAAGTATTGTTAGTAGGTGATACATATCACTTATTGCAATTACATAGTATCTCTTTCAAAAAAGATTAGAATCATATAGACGGTGTGTGTCTTTAATGTGTTTTCTTTAAAAACGTTACCCGCTTTCGATTTTTAACACTTTAGACAATGTAATAGATATGTTTATATCTTTAAATTCCGTCGTGGCGCAGTGGTACAAAGGTGTGACTGTAAACGCGCCGATTATAGATTCGATACCCACTCAGGAGAATGAATTGAGGATTATTTATTGATATTTTCATTTCTTCGTTCTGTTACTAAGGGAAAGCGCTGCGTTGAGTTCCGCATCAATGCATAGTAAATACATCGTAAAATAGGGAATGCAAAAAAAAAATTTACTTAACATTTACTTTATTAATTATCTCATATATAAACACTATTATGATTCTTAATATAATACACATATTGAAGAGCATTTTCGTAAACTTCGATAAAAGTAAGACACGTCCTTCGTCACGACATTGTCTACGTGTGCGCTAAATTCCATCACGAATGCTCGAGGAATCTAGAGATAGCGAATAAACAAAACTTACTACACAATAGGAATAGTATTGACTTTTAATATAACAACGGCATGAGAAAATTGTTATTATATTATAAATATAGCAACAAGGCATAAGCCCGGAGTTGAGTGTCTAAACACTATGTTGCCTCTGCCAGCCTTGGTGTATGCGGGATACAGTGTGAAGTTGATTAAAAAAAATTATAAATTAGTTTTTTTTTACGTGTATATCGCCTTTATCTTCAATAATTAATGTAGAATAAAAAATAAAAAGGCTGAGAAAAATGGGCGTCAAGCAACATTCATGGCATATTTCTTTCGTTCAATCCACTGTTATCAACCTTTTCTACAAGCCGTTCAGGCGTCCTTGTGCTTTATAAGTCACCTTTCTAGTGTCATTTGATATAAAAACCTATACAGCAGCACTCCACTCCTTTTTAGGGTTCCGTACCACAAAAGTGAAAACGGAAGCCTTACCCTTATAGGATCACTTTGTTCTCCGTCTATCAAGACCATTTATTTCGAAATTGCGTGGATGTATCAAGTTTAAGTTAATATCAAATATTCATTTCTTCTCTCCCTTGGAGCATAAAAAACTCGAATTTCTAAATCAACACAATCAAAATCCTTTTTATACAAAATGAGTGCATACGCAAACTTAAGTTTGACAGTTTTCAATAGTCGTACTTCCCGTTGACCTATAATTCAAAATTGCGGAACCTTTGGTGAGTAAGTCGACTCGCTCGACCGGTTTTTTTTTTAAGAAATATGTTTGACCATACTTTTATATTATTATAATATAAAAACCACTTTAGCATCCTATTCTTTCTTACATTATATTTTCTTATCCATAATATTAATAATATTTATTTTCACCCTATCACTTCATACGGAGTATATTAAATAATATCTTCACTCTCAATATCTATTGATTTCCATCGGCTAGCTATGAAAGGGTGGGTAATTGGATTCGAAGGCTCTACTTACGTCTCAATTAGTTCCCACCACGCGTCCATTCACGTAGAGGCGTTTTTAATTAAATATTATTGTTATTTATTAAATAGATTATTAAAAAGTTATATCGAATATTGTTAAAACTTTTTTGTAGAAAATTAATAATTTAGTTTTCTATTTTATTTTTGTATATAAAGAAGGTAATTAGCATCAAATGTCACGGAGAGAATATCACATGTGAATGTCACGGAGAGCATCAAGAGCAAATGAAATATTTGAAATTTTCATTTTTTCGTTCTCGAACAAAAGCGCGGCGTTGAGTTCCGCCACTCAACACGCAATGCCTCCAGAATTCGGGGGAAAGTGAGGAGTAGAGTCTCAATACCTTCAGCATACTCTGCTGCTAGCTAAAAAAAAATCATCATTGACTTTATTTATGGGAAAAAGAATACGCAACGTAAAAGCCGATTACGAGAATTGGGTGACAGGTATTATGTTATTCAATACTTACTGTTTTGTTATTATTTGTAAATATTTTTATATCTTATACTTATAAGAAAAATAACTTCTAGTCTTATGTATTTTCGAAATAATAAGTAGTAAATAAAATATTTCCTTTTCGAGAGTACTTCGAATTAAATTTACACTAGATCCTATTATATATAAATATGAAATAAAATATGGAACGCTCTACATTACTAAGCGTGGGCTATCAAATATATAAATAGCAGCAGCGTCATCTACCTTATATTTTATTAAACTATTTTTAAATCAAAAAGCTATTTATGTCTGTCATGAAGCATTATCCATTTTAATATAATAAAAAATCTTGACCTCTTCTCCGTTTAGATACTTATGAGACGGAGGTGATAAATGAAAAATAATTTCCAAAGTCCATCGAAATTAGATCAGTGGAATGGAAGTTATAGGTTGTGTGAAAGTTATCTGGCATCGCAGGCGGTCGTGTGCCAAAGGAAAATTGTAAAATGAAGCCTCCTCGCCCCCGACACGGTGACGACAGTGGCGCCCTGTGACGACACGCCGCGCCCCCGCTCTCTGCTGTACACTCACGGAGAAATGGCGTAACCTTTTAATATTTATAAATACTATTTTTTTTTGTTTTTGCTTTGACATTTAGAATTTTCTTTACTATTTATCAATGTCGCTTTCGAAATTATTTGTTATAACGCCCATTGTATTTCTCGGTTTATAAAATAGATATTAATAAAACACCCGCTGATATATATAAATGTCATGTATGCCGATATTAAATTCAAAATACGTTCCACTTTTTTCTATAATATAGCATATGTTGTTTTATTAAACGACATTTCTTATTATTTATAACTTACTTGTTAATACTAAGTATTAATTACATAATATCTGTCTATGATATATATTAAACATTCTTAAATGTTTCAAATACACTATATATATTAGCTAAACAAACACGTGGTTGTAATAAAATATATTACATAAGTAATAAATGACGAGGGAACCACTAAAGCAATATAAAATTATTAATAAATTACAATCACGTCAATTGAACAATTTTAATAAATTAATAAAGATTAAAAGTGACAATTTAAAGAAAATTATATTTTCAAATATACTTAATTCCTTTGTTGTTGTCAAGGAAGTTTTAAAAGACTAGAATATGGATGAAACATGAATAAAATTTGCATTATACACGATTGTACGGGTGACATTTAAAAATAATTTTACGCTACGAAACTCGTTACAGTCTCTGATACGCGTTGGCGTAATGTCACCAGTGGGTTAAAGGATACCGGATAGCTGGAAAATTGGATGGGAATGGGCCCCATTTGTCAACCAATATAGTGTTATTGTGTTAAACGCTTATCAAGTTATTTACGAGCCTTTCCTCTTGTTGCCCTATTTCGTATTAATTGTATTTAAAAAATATGATATTAAATTAAAAACACAATCAACTGCACGCTGTGTTCTCACACAGCGGAACTCAACGCCGGGCTTTTGCATTGATGCCAGAGCGAAGAAATTAAAATATTAATAAATAATTATTCATTCCCTCGAGTAGGGATCGAACCCACAACACTACACAACCTTGTGGCGCCGCGACATCCTCTAATTAATTTAAATAGAATTTATATTTAAAGTAAATACAAAAAAAATAGGTATATTTGTGTAAAAATAAATTCAAAACACAATGCAATATTACATTCAATAAAAGCTATACATTTAGGGACAAAGTACTTAACTTAGGCTATGTGATACCAATGTAGCTATGACGTCACAGCAGTCTAGACAAATTTTATGGGTACGACGTCATTTTGAATACTTCGCCCACGTACCAATTTCCTGATGTCACAGTTTGATCCTGAATTATAATATTAAATTTATTATTATCGATTCATCCAAGTGTGAACTTCAATTTATATTCATAGTGTACAAAGAGAAAGGTCGCTCGTTCATTGTTGTGTCCAAACATTCTTTTCTCATGAAACCTCTCAGCCAGTTCTACGAAGCCGGCAATAAAAATGAAGAGACTCAATTTGAATTCGAAAGTCAATTTAGATATTTTTCATAATAAAATAAACAAATGTTTTCGGCAAATTAATTCTTTTTAATTTAGGCAACGACTATGTGAGGCAAGTCGTGGCGCAGTGGCACAAAGTGTGACTGTAAAACTGACTGGTTATGGGTTCGATCCCCACTCGAGGAGATGAAATATTTACTTAAATTTTTATTTCCATTTCTTCGCTCTGGTGCCGAGGCAAAGCGCGGCGTTTAGTTCTCCCACTCAACACACAATGCCTCCAGAATTCGGCAGAAAGTGGGGAACGGAGTGTCTTAACACTAGGTTCCCTCTGCCTACCCTGCTGTGTGCGGGATACAGCGTGAAGCTGTGAAGCTATACAGTATTTTTTGCAGTTAGGGAGTACAGCTTAGGTATAATTGAATACTTTCATTGTTCATAAATATTGTATAACGTTGTGAACGTAACGTTTAAATCGTGCTTAGTGATATGTAACGTTTCGTTTATAACGCTGTTATAAAAGCTTTTCTAGTTTTCTCTACAATATGGTCTCGGCATGGCGTCGAGTGGTTCGTCGGCAATATCAAACTAGAAAACACATTACAAATCTGTTTCTTTTTTTAATTATGTATTTAATTTTTTTTATCAAATCAAATTTAATCAACATCACGTTAGTGTTAAGACACTCCGTTGCCCACTTTCTGCCGAATACTGGAGTATTATGTATTGAGTGGTAGAACTCAACGCCGCGCTTTGCTTTGATTTTTTTTATGTTTGTTTATATTTTAATTCAAACTTAAATTAATTTGTTAGATATTTTATATTGGCAATATATTTTTATGTACATAACTGTAGCGACATATACGACTTTGGAATATATATTTTGGATAGCAACCCGAGGAGAATGAACCGTAATGAAATTTGCTTGGCGCTACCAGTAATTATTCCACCCATCTATTGTCTAGACGGTATATGGTTGTGTAAGCTTTTATTCTATTTTTTCATTGATTTAATTAAATATTATCATGTATAATAACCTAATAACATGAATCTCTAAAAGGTAACGGATAGAAATGACTTGCAAAACTGTTTTATCTATATACATAAAAAAAAAACGAAAAAAAAAACGCCTCAGATATCTGCAAATTCACAAAAATATTTACATTTTATATCAATTTTTTTTGATCCATATTGTAACTACAGTACGAGACTAAAAGTATATTTAGCTAAAATATGAACTAAATTCGTGCTTGTATCGATAAAACTGATTTATGACATATGCGCCGTATTATTTAGTGTAAATTTCTCAAGACATTGGTTCGGTCTATTATACCGCGACCTATTTCGTGCAAACTGTACGGCCCACTTGCAACATGTGATAGCGCATGCACTGTGCAGCGTGCATGCCAGTGCAGGCTCTTAGTACTTTAATAAGCATAATGGCCATCTCCAGTTGAATTTGTAAGCGAATAGCTGTCGTCAGATGCTAATATCAAATGTTCTTTTGAAATAACTTGTACCTAGTTAAATCATATAAACATTTATGTTTTATTTTTATATTTTTTCATTAATCGGAGCTTATTTAAATTACGTCAAGCGCGAAATAAATTTTACATTGAAAAATATTATTATATTAAGTAACTGACATAGCCTCAAAGTTTAAATGATAATATTTAGTATCATTCAGAAAGTCATTTTTTTGGTTTACATTAACATACCAACGGTAAACTTACATATAAAACTGAAATGACATTCGAAAACAGATAAAGCTACAAATTTATAATACAAAATTTCTTCCCGTTTCCATTTTTCTTTAGCTTCTGCGATTACGTGCGATATAACACATACCTACAACAACCTATCTCTTGTAACTCCAAATGCATGATCAAGATAATAGCCGATACAAACGGTACTTGAACCGGATGCGAATCCACTATCGGCTGGTGAAAGTAGATCTCACAAAAAATGCTCCCATTCCTTGCGCCCGCGCTGTTGATATTTCATGATACATTCACTTCAGTGCAAGAAATAGACGTCTAAAAAGGGAATACCGACTACAAAAATAATGTAACATGACCTACTGGCAACAGGTTTTTTCTTAAATTAATTTTTTGTAATGATATATTTCTAAGAGGCCAGTCGCGGCGCAGGGGCACAAAGTGTGACTGTAAAACCGATTGGTTGTGGCAAAGCGCGGCGTTGAGTTCTGCCACTCAACACGCAATGCCTTCAGAATTCGGCAGAAAGTGGGGAACGGAGTGTCTTAACAGCGTGAAGCTGATAAATATTTCTAAGTTCTTAAGCTGATACATATTTCAACAACTATAGTACTACTACTAGGTGTACCTAGTAGTAGTAGTAGTGATATTTACTTAATTTTAATATTTATCAAAAACAGTTTGACAGTGATTGTTATCGATATCGATTCAAGTATATTTTCGAAATTTAAAACACGCATAGTAAACTAAATAAAAACTTTGCAGCCATCTTAAAATGGAGATCAAATAGAGAAGAACGGTTCTCTTACCAACGACACTTACAAAGCAGTTACTGTAATTTCCGAAGGACTTTTATAATAAACCTAATAAGTACAAACGCTCAATCAGGTACTTAAAAGAATGTATAGAAATCTCAAAAGAGTAATAAGCCACAATATTTCAAGTGAAATGGCCGAAACAAATTCGTATTTATCGCTAGCGTATGTTTTTTAAACGAACAATGCAATAAAAGGAGTATAATGGAGTGCGTGCAAATTGATTAATCGTGTTTGGTTTGACGTAAAGTGTGTTATACACTAGCGGCTGTCAGATATGTACTTCTTAATTCAAAAATATATTTCAAACTTAAAACATGGGGCACAAGCGTGCGGCTGTAAGGTTGTGGGGTCGATTCCCGCTCGTGGAAATGAAATATTTAATATTATTAATTCTTCGCTCTGGTATCGAGGTACAGCCTGGCAATGAGTTCCACTATACAAAACGCAATGCCTCCAGAATTCGGCGGAAAGTGGGGAGCGAAGTGTCTTAACACTAAGCTCCATCTTCCCTACCCTGCTACATAAGGGATACAGCGTGAAGCTACAAAATCGAAACAAAAAACATATTATAATCCATTATTTATTATAATAATTATTAATAGCATCATCGTGTTGTAATGGACATATTTATATATCTGACAATCTACAAGGTCATGGATCCAGATCTTATACGGTTAAGACAAAAAGCATTGTCAGAACACTCCATCAAAAGCAAAATATCTCTAAATTGGACAGAAAATAACAAAAAAGCTACACTAAGTCCTATAAACAAAATAAACGTTACATTGAAAAAAAAGTAACCAGCACCAGTAGTTACAACACAAGTAAAGTGGTACATCCCTAATGTGCCTATTTATACTATGAAACATGACCTAGACGATGACAAAGTGTAATTTCATGTACTCACATCGCACTATTATGTCAAACTGTGAAGATATTAAATGTAATTATTTCATAAAGTGGCCGCGCTCGAGCTACAAGAACGTTTTATAGATTTTTTTTAGCTTCACGCTGTATCCCGCACACAGCAGGGTAGGCAGAGGGAACCTAGTGTAAGACACTCCGTTCCCCACTTTCTGCCGAATTCTGGAGACATTTGCGTGTTAAGTGGCAGAACTCAACGCCGCGCTTTGCCCCAACACCAGAGCGAAGAAATGGAAATATACATTTAAGTAAATATTTCACCTCCTCGAGTGGGGATCGAACCCACAACCAGTCGGTTTTACAGTCACACTTTGTGCCGCTGCGCCCCGACTGGCCTCATGTTTTATAGTTGCTTCATAATAAAACCATACCAAACAAAGACATCAATAATCATTTGAAAGGTTTTAACGACAATTAAATTGATTTACGATGCCACTCTACATATTTTTTAAATATTTTATTGATAATTTTAAATAATTTACAGATAATATTAAAAAAATACATTCTTGAAATTAACTGGTAGAAATGGATAGTAAATCAGTTGTAGTTAGCATAAATTCCAGACATTAATTACGGCTGTAAACCGTCTTTTTCAAGTACATATAAACTACTCCTCTTAAACATTTACTTTAGTTACAAGTATTATTAAGCGGCGTTGACTTTCGCCACTCAACACGCAATGCCTCCAGAATTCGGCGAAAAATGGGAAACGGAGATATCTTGCTGAGAACGAAATGTCTTAATTAACACTAGGTTCCCAGGTTCCTTCTGCCTACACTGCTAAGTACGGGGCACAACGTGAAGCTAAACAAAAAACATTAATGTATATCTATACGATCAGCTAATTGTAAAAGGTTTTGTTGAATAAAAATATTATGATTTCGAACCAGTTATTATAACGGGATGCCATTTTTGTGACTTCACAATGGTAACTATGTTGTAAAGTTCAATATGGTTAATCGGAGTTGTTGAATGGAATGACTAATTTATATCTTTATAGAGGTGACCACTTTGTTGCTGATATTAGTATTGTATTGAAATTTAAAGTGTCGCTTCTGTTTGTATAGGTGTATGACTTATCATTTACTTTTTTCTATTATTTTCTTTATTTGTAAATAGAGGCCAGTGGTGGCTCAGCGGTACAAAGTGTGACTATAAAACCGACTGGCTGTGGGTTCGATCCCCATTCGAGGAGATGAAATATTTACTGAATTTATATTTCCATTTCTTCGCTCTGGTGTCGAGGTTAAGCGCGGCGTTGAATTCTGCCACTCAACACGCAATGCCTCCAGAATTCGGCAGAAAGTGGGAACGGAGTGTCTTAACACTAGGTTCCCTCTGCCTACCCTGCTGTGTGCGGGATATAGCGTGAAGCTGATATCTGTAAATTATAATAAAAGTAAATTATTGAATATATCTTTATTTTTTATTTTAAAGTCTTGAACAGCTTCAAACAGAATGGCAAGTAAATAACAGATCTTAGGAATTATCTGTCTAGATACACGTACAAATTGTTGAGTTTCACGATCTTCTCCAATCGCATGATATAATGGTTGTTCAAGAGATTGTATCTTAAGATAGATCATATCGACTGATTCAAGGTAAAAACGATTTACATTTGTATTGATTTTTATTTGTTGATTCGATTGTAAACGAAATTTTTTTTTAGTAAAATTATATTCACTCATTTTTATGTTTGTATTTTAAATATCATATTTTTAAATGTTGATATTCTTATTTTCTGTGAAGAATTTACAGTCAATAGTACTGAAATATTTAATGTTGATTTATTTTACGAAATTTAGTTCGCTTTGTTGTAAATTTATTTTTAAGTACATAAAATGAAACAAATGGTTTCATTTTAATTGATATTTTTTAATCTAACCAAATATAATTATTACATCCACGCCACGCATATTATGTATGTTTAAGTTTAGGTCTCTCTTAACGCTAAATAAGGTTTGGATTTATTTTTATTATTGGTGAACATTTCTCAAACAAACCAAGAGGATTGTTCTAAAGTCAATCAAAATAACATTGTATATTTAGTTTAGAAATATAAAAGAACATTATTTATAAAACTAAATCCAAATTATAGAATATGTAATAAACCGTTGATTTAAATTCAACTGGCAAAATATACAAGGAGAATATATTTACGAGCAAACCTTATTTTATTTTTATTAGATAATATTTACTGCAAAATTTATGACTCATAACTACTCGCTATGCAACAGATCTATTTTTATAATAGGGAAATCCTGTACATTTTGTTGGAATAGGGAAATAATATTAATATTGTATTTTGATAAATATTTGGGGTCATATATTATAAAAAATAGCTTCACTAAAGTATTAAATGAACACTTTACCTTTCATATTAAAATTGATATCTTGTAGAACCATTTTATCTGTTACATCTTTTTTCCTTGCACAAATTAAAAAGAAAACAAGTTTTTACCGACGAAACCAAGTTTCACGCTGTATCCCGCAGACAGCAGGGTAGGGAGAGGGAACCTATTGTAAGACACTCCGTTCCCCACTTTCCGCCGAATTCTGAAAGCATTGCGTGCTGAGTGGTGGAACTCAACACCGCGCTTTGCCGCGACACCAGAACGAAAAAATGGAAAATGTTAAATTTAAATAAATATGTCATTTCTTCGAGTGGGGATCGAACTCACAACCAGTCGCGTTCACAGTCACACTTTGTGCCTCTGTGCCACGACCGGCCTACAATAAACATCGATCTATACATACGCATCAACGATCTCAACACGTTCTCTCTTAATAAGCATTGTAGAGTCGATATTGATGCTGGAATTGGGTTATGGTGACATTATCAGCTCTATATTATTATGCAAGTACGGCGTCGACGGTCGGAACTAGTTAGAGTCCTACAAGTTGCGACACTATGCACATATTGATGTATAGATTAGCGACTAGCGTATGTAAGTTTCTCAATATATCAAAGTTTAGCTTTGGAACTTATGTAAGCTTAATCGAATAGATTTTGTTAAAATTTTGTTTTTTTTTATCTTGTCTTTTTTGGCTTTTTATTAAGAAGTATATAAGAGAAAACAATTTTAAAATAAAAAATTTAGAAGACTTAATCAAAAAACACCTTACAAGTCCAAAACGGTTCGTAAGTTATTATTCATATAAGATAGCACATACATATATAAATTGATAGATAAAACGATACTATTAATGTTGGAGTTATCGAATGATAAGTTTATATAATGTTTTAATTTTTTATCTCTACGGTAAAAATTAAAATAGGGATTGGTAAACAAAAATAAATATCTTTTACTTTTGAAATTTTATATAATTGAGCGTGAAACTAGTTTCATTAGTAGATCGATCTACAAGTACTTATATAAAAGGCTATTATTGTTAAAATAGGTCTGTATAATGAAATCGTTTTGCTACCTACATAATTATTAAACAGTCTTGTGTATTATTATTCTTTTCTTTCAGTTGTGCTATTATTATTTCCGGTTTTAAAATTACCTATTTTGTAGTATAAAATAACATGTTGTGCTCTTTCCTCATTCATCAATAATGTACGAATTAAAAGGTGTAGCTGAACATATTAACCGTTTAGTAATAAAATTTCTTAATAGAAATATTCCAAGTAATTCTAGTTTTTAATTGTGATTTATTTATACACACTATTGTTTTTTAAGTTTTTGCAAAGTTGTATGTCGCAATTAGTAGACTAGGCGGATCGAACCTGGAAACCTAATGTTAAGACACTCCGTTCTTAATAAGACACTTCCGCTTCCCACTTTCCGATGAATTCTGGAGGCATTGCTTGTTGCGTGCCGTCACTGAACGCTTTGCCTCGTTGCGAGAAAATGAAAATATAAAATATTTCATTACCTCGTTCAGGAATCGAACCCACAACATATCGCGTTTACAGTCACACGCTGGTCCCACCGCGCACCGACTGTCCTCAAGTAATTTATACAAATTTTACATACCTACCTAATCTCGCTACTGCTACGATGTGCATGTTGCATGATTTGAATTATGACATTGTAATTTGTTGAAGTCTACCTTGAAAGTCCTTGATGTAACAATATACAACAAAGTAGGTACTACTATATTTATAATTTTTATTTTATGAATATTACTTTGTAGTTAGTGCTTATATAATTATCTCTATAAAATGCACATAATTATAATTGAATGACGTTATAGAGTATTTTAAATTCAATTATTTACAAATTAAGAACTATCAACTATTTAAACTATTGAAGCGCGGCGTTGAGTTCTGCCACTCAACACGCAATGCCTCCAGAATTCAGCAGAAAGTGGGGAACGGAGTGTCTTAATACTAGGTTCCCTCTGCCTACCCTGATGTGTGCGGGATACAGCGTGAAGCTGATTTAAGAACTATCAAATTAATAAATTAATATTCGAAAACAATTTCTCAGTGCTATTTGCAACGAGAGTGGATTGCATTCGATCTACGTAATTCATACAAAAAATAACATTCACATAAAGGTCACTTGCAGTTGTAAAAATAAAACGGCCTTTGCTTCTATAAGGATAAGGACTTAAAAGTGCATTGTAAAAGTCATATTCATACACCATTTTTGATTATTCAATTTTTTGCTTGATTGCTTTGATTGACTGTTTTGTTAAATTTGGAAATGTCATAAGACGATATTTTTCTGTTTATATATATTTAACAGAGCTAGTAAAATAGATAAAAAACTAGGTTTACCTATTCAATTTATTATTTTTGAAAACAGCTCTTACTTTGGATAAATAGAGAATATCATACCTTGAATCTGAAAGAAACCGAGCTTGAAGCTGCAAAATAAATAAATATATGCCTTCAAATGTGAACCCACACCTACGGCGAAAATCAGACATTACAAACACGTACTACGGCGGCGATATCAACTTATTATCATTTCACACATATACATACATACATACATTGTAAATTATCTTTTCATTAGTCTACTTGTTTTGTTAACGAAGACCGTTGTGACCTGCGCCTATACTTGCTATATTATTGTTTTAATCGGTATTGTTACAGCGTACAGTTACGTAACTTATACGAGCAAATATTAAATTTTTATTACACACTTAACTCAACTTATCAGTCGACTTTCAACAAATATTCGATGGTGTAATTTTGTTGTCGTGGAAAACAACCAGTAATTGTAATTATTTTTTTATGTACCTGCTACGTGTTTAAATATATGCGTATTTAATTATAGATAAAAATGCTATATATTGGATTTCGTTTAATCAGAACGGGGAGTCCCCGCAATTGAATATAAATATTTTCTTCACAAAAAAGTTAAACTAACAAAAATAAGTAATTTACGTCAGTTGTTACTTATAAGATGCTTAAATTTAATTGATATAATGAAAGTACGTTTTTTGAGCTGTTATGGCACTGGGGCACAGCGTCGGACTAATTATAAACGCGGTGGTCGTACGACGATTACAGATTTGAAACACTTATAAATAATTAAAAAAATCATTATATCGTAATTTATTCTTATATTAATTTTTAGGGTTCCGTAACTTTAAAGGAAAAAAGGAACCCTTTTAAGATCACTTTGATGTCCGTCCGTCTGTTTCTTTGTCAAAAGCCAGATTTCTTGATAAAATCGTATTTCTACATTTACTTAAAACAAAGATAAAAGCCGTTTATGTAGCAAAAAAACGCGTATTTCATACACTTTGAAAAAATCTAAATTAATAAGGTACTTCCGGTTAACCTAGAATTATGAAATTTGGCACCTAGCATCTATAGGTAGTACTAGTTTGGGAAAAATCACAAAAGTATACATTTGTAGTTAATTCCTAAAAAAATAATAGCCTTAAAAGTGGGCAAAATTTGATATTAAAGCCGCTAACTCAGGTGAGGTATCATATGAAAGGGCTCTAGCTAAGCTAAGCATGAATTTCAGAAAAAGCTCGAGATCTCCAATTTTTGTACGGAACTCTCGGTGGGAGAGCCCAAATCGCCCTTGTCCGGTTTTTGAAAAACAACTCGCTTATCACTATTAGCTTACATTCTGTTAATTATCATTTACACAGCAAGCCGGGAATGTATAATATTTATATTTTATTATTTGTTTACAATAAACATCTTATATTTCTTTTGTTTATAATTAGCAATCTTGTTTGCACATCACTAGCTTGCTGAGTTTGGTATGGTCTCAACAAGTGGAAAAAATATTTCAAGTTTTTCTAGTTACTCTATATAATTTATAGATGTCTTCAGCCTTTTCTTTTTTAGCCCTCTTGTTTTTAATTCTTGGTTATATTTTCTAAGTTCTTAAGAATTATTCATGCATAACAATAAATTTAGCGAAAAGAAGTAAAAAAAGCAAATTGTGCATTCAAAACTTACAGAGAATAGAAAGTGAAGTACGATTATCGAGATATTACGTCAACTCTAATTGGGCCCACTGATGCATGCGCCGCGATGACCAGCTAGCGAAAACAAGTGGTAATGGTGAAATAATTAAATAACTCGTTTTGAAATGAGATTCTAATTACTTAATTCTAGGTTCCAGTAATGTCTCCATTGTTGCGCGGCCGAATCGATTTTTACTTGCTGTACAGAAATATCTTGGCCATATGATTTTTCATTACTGAAAAATAATAAAAAAATGTCTTGAAATATTCTGGTTTTCTTACTTAGAATTTCTTGTCTATAATAGAGTAATAGCTGATTATTTTATACAGTTGAATAATTACCATTATTAATTATTCATTAAACTCTAATAATAATTAGTAGTTTGTATATATTATTGTTATTAAAATGTCTGTCAAAAAATTAAAATTCCGTAGTTTCACCAAATAGTAAACACTTACCATTCACCAATAAACAACAAACATTCCGATTGCTATTAGAATTTCCATCACGTCCATCTGGTCATTTAAAATTTACTGGTCAGTATTTCCCACAAACGCCAGCTACGAAGCGTCGCAAGCTAAAAGTACAATACCCCCGTCGCTGACGATATACCAAATTAAATTCTATATATCTTTAGACTAAACTTCTTTGTGCATTTCACCTTACGAAGGGACCTTTCCATATTACAGTATATTTCAAATTAATTTACAGTTACGAAGCATAATAGGTAATCTTTAGATACAGCCATAGCGGTCGGCGCGGTCGGTTTTGTTAGCCTTTTGAAATTCTAGATAGCTCGAAATCCTACTACAGACGGAGTCCACGAAGCAAACAATAGAGAACGATTATAGAAATAGTGAAAACATTTTTCCAACAATGCGCGCACGCGAGCGTGTCCACGATCCACAATCTCGGCTCGGGCGAGGCCCGCTAATAAACATTCTAAACTGCCTACGGTGTATAATACGAATTAGGCAGTGGAGTTGTTGAGCAGCAAGTGGTTTTGCTCATCAGGCAGTCGACGGGCGTCGCCTGGGGTCGGCGACCGTGTTTGGCGGACGTTAGCTCACTCCGCACTCCGCCTCCGAACTCCTATTTACTATCGGCCAAGGTGAGGGCCGCGAGGCTAGAGATGCGAATTAATACTTCGTGCTATTGACCTCCTATGTTATGGAGCTACGTATTTTTCTGTGAACGCGAGTGCGTACTATGTATGTATTTATATTCATGACTTCATCATTATTTATTGAATTCCAAATAAATATACTTATTGAATTAGGCAATTCGTTTTATTTGTATAAAATACCTAAAAGCCGTTTCTTATGTTGATAATTACGCGTATAGATAATATATATATTTTTTAATAAATTTAGATTGTAAAGTTTTTAATTATCACAACATATTTCGTATGAATCAAGTAATCAGAATCATAAATCGTTTCGGCATTACGAGGACAAAGACAATAACATAAAATTTGTTGGTACCTATACATATTTTCTATTCAATTTACAAGAATTGATTACTACTTATCATTATAGTTATACTACCTATTAATTATAAATATGTTTAACATTCCAACGAGTAAAGTCAAGGTTATATAATCACCAAGTAATATAATCTAGTATATATGGACGTAGGAATAGGGGGAGTCGGGTGGGCCGTGCCCACCCCAAAAGTTGTACTAACATAGAAATTGCCCCGAAAAATTTAAAAAAAACAAAGTTTACAAAACCATCTATTCAAAGCTAAAGTCTAGGCCTCCCCCAGAAATTATCTGCAAATGCGCCCATACTAGTATATGAATGTTCATTAGAAATTGTTACATTTGCTTCTTACACTTCTTCTTCATAATATTTTAAAAAAACTTCAAAAATAATATACACATTTGTGTTAAGTTATATGAAATTCATATAAATATATCTCTTACAGAGGCCAGTCGTGGCGCATTGACACGAGGTGTGACGGTAAAACAGACTGGTTGTGGGTTCGGTCCCCACTCGAGGAGATGAAATATTTACTTAAATTTATATTTCCATTTCTTCGCTCTGGTGTCGAGGTTAAGCGCGGCACTGAGTTCTGCCACTCAACACGCAATGCCTCCAGAATTCGGCAGAAAGTGGGAAACGGAGTGTCTTAACATTAGATTCCCCCTCTGCCTACCCTGCTGTGTGCGGTATACAGCGTGAAGCTGATTTATTTATTTGATTTATATCTCTTACAGGAGATGCAAGATGTTTTGGACGAGGACTCGGATATGGGCGACTGGCTGATCGAAAGGGATTCCAAATTGGGCGTAGTGTTACACGACAGATTGATGACAGATGCCGCTTTAGGCGCCGCGCCCATCAAGACAGAGCACTCCTACAGCCTCCACTCCGATGTGGAGTCAGCACCACCCTCGCCACACCACACCAAAGTCGATGGTATGATTCATTGGTTCTTTATTTATAACCGAAATAGTATTTTGAATTGTTTGAAATGTGAAACCTTAAGAAACAATGGTGAGTGACTGGTTCTGTTATCTTAATTTTAAATTTATAAGTAATGTATATAGATTTATCACTAAAGTATGTAGATTGATTTTTTTTAAATAATTTGTTTTTTAGCTTCACACTGTATCCCGCACACAGCAGGTAGGCAGAGGGAATCTAGTGATAAACACGCCCTTCCAAATTTTTCTGCCGAATTCTGTAAGCAGGAGTGGCAGAAGTCAACAACAACCTCAACAACAACAACAACCTGCTGCGTTTACAATAACACGTTTTCCTCCCTGCGCCACGACTGGCTTCTGTTGTTAAATAGTTTCAATATTTCAAATTAACTATAAATTCTAAAAAAAAAAAAATATATAATATAATATAATCAACATAATATGGTTATTTTAAAAGTAGTATTGATATAGAATAACTTTTAATTTCGAAGCTAAAGCTTATCTCTTCATTTATCTGATTATTCAATGATACTTCTCATAAACGAACGTGAGTGCGTGATTATAAATAAACGGATTTTACAAAATCCATATAAAAACTGAGTAACAATCACGTTTAGCTGAGTAATACAATACATTTGTGAATATTTAAATGTTTCACTTACGCATCAATACCTACATTTTGATTTAGAACCAAATCGTCAGTATATTCGACGGACTACTAAATTCTAAAATAAATCAACAAAGAAAGGCGTATATTTTAATAATTAAAGACTAACTTTATAAAATACCAACTTTATAATATAAAACAAAGTATGTTTAATATAGTTAATATTGTTTTTGATAAAATCACGTTGTGGGTTCGATCGAGGATATAAATTATTATTTATTAATATTTTCATTTCTTCGGTCGGTCTTTCATGTTTTCGTTTGAGTTCCGCAATGCCTCGAAAAATTCGGTGGAAAGTGGAGAACGGAGTGTCTTAACACTAGATTCCATCAGCGTACACTGTTGTGTGCGGGATATAGCATGAAGTTGAAAAAAAAAAAAAATTAAGTCCTATTTGTAAAAAAACACATTAGTAAATAAGTACCTATTGATAAATTAGCTTCAATAATCTTTAAGCCGGGCTAAACTCAATATTGAGAACATTATACCCGAATATCGGCCGTAGCAATAAAATTATACAGATAAATATATTATCTCGGTCTTAGGATTATCCATATCATGAACACAACAAAAGCACCGCTACGTAAACACCTACCGCTTTAAAATATTGAAACTAAAAAATATAAGTAATACTTATAATATCACAACTTAAAACCATACCTATTGTTGTATGTCCGCTTTGAAACTTAAAAGTACAAAAAATCCTTGTATAACAAATACTTGTAAAATATACATAATAATATTACAAGGATGTTTTTTTAAATCTACATGTTTTTTTTATATTCTCACACATTGCAAAATGCGGATGCAATTCTATTTTTAACTTTAAGTCATTTAAAGATGTAACTGAACTCAAATCAAAACCATTATTAACGTAACTCCATTAAGCAGTTTATGTCTGACCGGAAACGCTTTAAGAAGACAAAAGAATATTTCTCCAAATAGAATTGTGAATTTATTAAAATTTGAAACAAAATCTTTATTAAAATAAATATACTTTAAATACAAAAGTATAATTTCAAAGTTATTACGAAAGTTAACATAATAAATGATATACGAGTAATGCGGGCTTATCTAATACCAATAGTCTTTTGTCAAACAGACAATAAAATGCACCACGGGGCTTCTATAGATCTATCTAACATCACACAATGATAACATTTTAGAACTAAATTAGATAAAACTTCACCGAAATAGTCGAATAAACCAACTCTTTATTATTTATATATTTTTCTGTATTTTTATAAAATCTAATTTAAAAAAAATAGATCATTTTTCTTCTATGATATTACAGAAGTAACTATAGTTGTCTATGGTAGTGGAGTCGATCTTAAGTTGGATTTGGTTTATAATTATTATTTTAAAATATCGTTTCTCTTAAAGTTTGTTTCTTATAAGTCGTTTCTTTCGGAGGGACTGTAAAATCGACTGGTTGTGAGTTCGATCCCCACTCGAGGAGATAAAATATTTACTTACATTTATATTTCCATTTCTTTGCTCTGGTGTCGAGGCAAAGTGCGGCGTTGAGTGCCGCCACTCAACACGCAATGCCTCCAAAACTCGGCGGAAAGTGGGCAACGCGTTGCAACGGTGTGTCTTAACACTAGGTTCCCTCTGTCTAACCTGCTGTGTGCGGGATACAGCGTGAAACTGATTTAATTTTAATTTACTTATTAAAATCACATAAGTAACTTAATGTAGATACTCAAGCTACTCTTTCACGCTTCGTCGACTGTATCATAATATTTTTTTATAAACTAACATTGGGTGATCTTATTAGCGAGTAATAATATTAATCTGACGGAGATAACGCTATCTGAACGATAAGCGTTTGTTTTCAAACAGTACCAAATGTTATATAATGAAAATGACTGTCACAATTTTCTTTCTAAAATAAAATAAAAAAAAATCAATCATACTTTTAATCTTGTTTTGTTATAATTTTTATGTACAGATACAATTAAGGATTTTAATTATAATTGTATATATAGATCACATCAGCAGATTATTACATCAAATTCTAAGTAAACAAAAAATAATAATTTAAATTTATTATATCATACCTACACTGTGGCCTGGAGTCTATTAATAATACATTTGAGGACATGACTCATTGGTGGATTTCGCTTCGGCTTGCATTGTTCGTATGGAATTTCTGCTGGAGCTAAATGTCAGATGTGGAACTAATATAATTTTATAGTTACCGTTATAATTGTGTAGGTTTAGTAGTGGCCATGCTATAATATAATAAGAATTCGATTATTATGTAAACATCCATTCAAAAGTATAGCGAAATATTTTTAAACAACAATGTTCGATCTTTATATAATCATTTACGTATACATAAATATAATATTAAATCTATAATAGTATTTATAAATATAAAATCGTATTGAGAAATATTTTCTTACTTTTTTAATGAAAACCACAGTAGGCAGAATTTAACTAAAGTACTAAGTTTGTCGAAATTGGAACACTGAATCCAGTATAGTAATATATTTGATATTTCTGATAAACGATGAATGTTCGAGCATTATACTGTAGGTCATTTTTTTTTGCATTACTTGCAGTAAATAATATTATACATTCTTAAATTAAAATTTACAAAAAAAACTACGAGTTATTCTGTCTCGTGAGACGATTTAATGTTGTTCATCGACAAAACACATGTTTCTTTTATAGGCTAAATCATTTCAAATGCGACATCGCTTCAATCGATTAAAAGTTTTTTTTAACGTTTGAAATTAAGTAACAATAAAACCGACCATATTTACTTAGGCGAAGAAATATCAGGTGATAACGCATGAAGCGATACATTTTAATTATAAAAACGCATGAAGCCGTCGTGGCGCAGTAGGTTAGCAGTGGATTGTAAACGCGACGGTTGTGGGTTTGATATTCTTTCGGTGGAATTGTTATATTTAAATTATTTTAATTTCTCCGCCCTGGTCTAAGACAAACTGTGGCGTTAAGATCTTCGCCACTAAAAACAAAACGCCTCGGATATTTGGTGGAAAGTGGTGGATGGAGTTTCTTAACTCTAATAAAGCTGCAAAAAAAAAATCAAAATGCATAAAGTACAACAAAATAAAAACCAATAAAAAATTACGAATTATAATCCTCAATTTTATCTATCTTTCGGATGTTTGATTATAAGGAATCGATGATAAAATTAATTATAAATTGAACTTTATCGGATAAAAAATCGATTATTATCTGTAGGAAACATAGTGAACACGTTCCTTAATGCGTATTTAATGCTTTTTTATCGTGAATTACCCGAAATTGATTAAAAATGGCTTTTTAGATTGTTAAGGTATCTATGTCTTATCATACGTGAAGTTTACTTTCACGCTGTATCCCGTGTATAGCGGATAGCGAGAGGGAACCTAGTGTTAAGACACTCCATTCTATTTTCTGCCGAATTTTTGAGGAAATGCGCGCAATTTGCTTTGTTATCAGAGCGAGAAATTAATAAATTATAATTTATGCCGCCGAGTGGCAATCGAACCCACAATCTTCGCGCTTATTGTACACACCCCTGTGCTACTGGGCCACAACGTCCTCAAGTTGTATATTTGATTAAAATTTCTAAATCTTTAATTACTTTGGCAATATAAACTAGCTAATTAACATAAGGGGCTGTACATAAAGAATTGTTGATTATTAAGAAGATGCATTTTACTTATATGGACAAATAAGATTTATTTATAAGTTTATACGATTATATAATGCTTTTACGCTCGAATCAAATGTAAAAACCGTTTTCAATTTAAATTAATTTAAATATTTAGTTGAGCTATCCAAAATTCAACTGGAACCGACTATCAGCGTCTATAACGTACGTAAGCTTAATTTATGATGGAATCGTGCTAGGTTTTATTGGACAATTACTTTTAATTTCATGTACATGATACAAACTCGACATGTTTATTATATTTTATCACACCTTTTACAATAGATTAAATATTACATACACTTAGTTATTTATGTAGTTTCGATCAACGATTAAAAAAAACAGCTTCACGCATTATCCCACATACGGCTGGGTAGTCAGAGGGAACCTAGTGCTAAGATATTCCGATCCCTACTTTCCACTAAATTTGAAGTATTGCTTTTGCCTCGATACTTGAGCAAGAAAATGAAAATATTACTAAATAATAATTCCTTTCCCCGAGAAGGAATCGAACCCACAACCGTCGTGTTAGAGTCACCACCTCTTAATTCAAAAACTTTCATGCTTTATCTTCACTAAAATATTAAAATAATTCAATAATTCGATATGTACAATAAGTTATGTTGAGTAATTATCGATTCACAAAAAAGGAAGCGACAAAACATATCAACGAAACACATCAAATATTACAGTTTTAACACAGTAATAACTATTTGAACGAAACCATTTTAAAATTCCAGCAAAATCGCTATTTTTATATACATATAATAATTGTGCCCCAAATTGGTGTTGTCCGTCAGTTTACCTAGCACTTACCGTTGCTCGGCCAATCATTTAATCACGAGCACCACCTCCGTATAAATTATATCTGATTTCGGTGAAAGGTATTCGTATGTGAGGCGTGCGCCCGCTTTTTACAATGTAAATTATGAGCAAACGCCTTGTGCATGGTACCTACTCTAAAAGTCCTTATTTTACATCAGGGGTTCCCAACCTTTTCTTGATCAAGGACCACTTTCATGTCATTCTTGGTAGCACGGACCACTATGCATGTAGGTATAATAAAAATTAACTGTGATAATTAAACAGAAACTTCGCCTCACCATCCTCAGTAATAAAATTAAAATCGTTCGCGGACCATATTTAGGCTTCTGCGGACCACTGGTGGTCCGCGGACCACTGGTTGGGAACCACTGTTTTACATAAACTGTATTTACTGTTAAATATAAATACTTCACTACATACAAAGTTGAGTTCTGCCACTCAACACGCAATGCCTCCAGAATTTGGTAGAAAGTGGGGAACGGAGTGTCTTAACACTAGGTTCCCTACCTAGGTTCCCTCTGCCTACCCTGCTGTGTGCGGGATACAGTGTGAAGCTGATTTAATTTAATTTATTTACATACAAAAGATGTATGCTACTTATAAAAGAAGAAATGAAGTTTTCATTTTTCTGTTTAAGCAAACTTACCCTAACATTTAGTGTTAAGTTTTATTTCAATCGGTTCACAAATAAAAAAAGCTATGTCAATATATTTATATTGACATAACTTTTTTCTTGCATGTGACAATATTGCTACAAAATAAATGTTTTATTGATTTAGCTAAAACTTTAGCTATCAATGTGTGAAAATTGTCTTTAAAATGATAATGTTATTAGATCACGAAAGTAACTGATATGAGAGAAAATAAATAATTATATAGTAGGTATAAAGCGGGCAAAGCAACATAGCGGCCACTAGAACTAACTAAATCTTTTTAAATGTCATTGACATTCATATATATTCAAATTATATTCGTCAATAAACGTTTCAACATTTGAATGCTAACTCAATTATTAGCACTTTCTATATAATATAATAGCTATCCGCAACTCGCAAGACGCTTCAGTGCGACGACCGCTGCCATGTCGCCATCAAAACCCATAAACCTGTCACGATCTTAACGAATCCTAACAAATACTATCAAGATGAATGGATGCTAGACGAGTGTTAAATATTATTTGGCCAAATACATACATCGAATGAAACTCACTGATGTAAATTACCTAATGTATTTATATTTTATAAGCTTACAAGGAAAATACCTTTAAATATTCTTTGAAGCAAAATCACGTACGCTCAGATAAGATGTAAGAAAATAAAAATAAAATGTTTACGAGTTAATACTGTGAAATTAACCTTTTGTGTTTTGGTTTCATACTGTATCCCGCACACAGTACGACGATAAGTAGAGGGAACCTAGTGTTAAGACACTTCCGGTCCCAACTTTCCGCCGATTTCCGAAGGCATTACGGGTTGAGTGGCGAAACTCAACGCTGCCGCTTTACCTCGTTCCCAGAGTGAGGAAATCGAAATATTAAATATTTATTTTCTTGAATGGACATTGAACCTACAACTTGTTGCGTTTACAGTGCTGTATTTTTTTTATTTTAATAATAATATTTATATAAAATATATTAATAAACCACTTAAGTTACTTCTTAAATACTCTTGAATAAAAACAAGTAGTGTTGACCATAATTAAGTCTCATTGATAACTGATAAGCTGATAAGAAACCCATCATAATAAATTTAGATAAGTAAACAGCCCCGAGCGTCTCGTACTCGCACCTTCATAATAAACGCAAACACACATTCAAATATTTGCAAAAGCATTATCTGCACTTGGTTGTCTTTATAAATAAGTTTAAATGAATCACGCACCGTATGTATATATTAATTATATATATATATGTATATTTGACAATAAATATATTTGTATTTAACAAATAAGACCATATTGGACTTAGTTTCGATATAGATTCGTATTGTCCTTCAAACTTTCACAAAATCATTTCTTTACCAATATCTGATGATAATATTTAAGATATGATTTTTTCACTAATATCAATTTGATAGTTTTGAGATCTGTCGTGGCGAAGGGACACAAGCGTGTGGGTGTAAATGCGACAGGTTGTGAGTTCGATTCCCTCGTATCGAGGCAAAGCGCGGCGTTGAGTTACGCCGCTCAAAACGAAATGCCTTCAAAATCCGCCGGAAAGTGGAGAACTTAGGCGGGATACAGCATCGCAACCTCAATTAGCTTATTCTTCACAAATGTTAATACAACAAATGAACTTAAAAAAACTTAACTAAAAAAATTAAACATAATTATTCAATCAACCGCCAATAATACGAAGGATATCTAACACTTTCCAATGCACGATTACAATCATACTTGAAACGAAGACGCCTGACGAGTTAATCACGCATTCCTGTTTTACAACGGTGATGCAACGGAATGCCTGCACAAACGTTTCTAATCCTAATTGCGGGTACTTGTGTATGTTTATGTTTTAAACAGATATGTACGTTGCGAAACGTCTGTACGAATTATATTTTGATTGCGTTTGTTCACACTAATCTCAGGAACTGCTTAACCGATTCGAAAGCAGTTTTCGCTTTTGGATTCTGGGAAGATTAACATTTTTATTTTTTAATTGTTTTATTTCAATCGTTTCATAAATAAAAAGTTATATTGACATAAAAAAGTCGCATGCGATAATATTGTTATAAGATAAAAGTTTTATTGAATTTGCTAAAACTTTAGCTATCAATATATTGATATTTCCATTAAAATTATAATATTATTAGATCGTACATAAAGTAAATCAAATCAGAAATTAAATAATTATGTAGTACAAGCGGGCGAAGCCGCGATCGGGTCAATAGTTTAAAAATAAAGTTTTAGATGTTTTACGTGACATATAAAAGAGATTTCGCACAAAAAGAAGTACTAAAAAGTATTCAAAAGTGAAATATCGACTGACCGACCACCATCTTAATTCGTGTAACATGCGCAAAAACAGTTAAAAATGTAAAAGCATGCAATCCGACATCTTAGTTTCAACACAGCAGTTCCACCTGATCGCACGAACTCATAACTTGAAATATTGAATTGTAACAAGAGGAAATAACCGATTCGATACAGATTCTTCAACACCTAATAGTCGGTCGACGTTACAAACTTTCATAAGTGACAATCGAACGAACGTTGTATGTGATTCTGTAACGCCGCCGTCGACCCACTTATCACTAAAAAAAATCAGCTTGACGCTGTATCCCGCACACAGCAGGGTAAGCAGAGGGTACCTAGTATTAAGACACTCCGTTCTTCACTTTCTGCCGAATTCTGGAGGCATTAAGTGTTGAGTGGCAGACATCAACGCCGGGCTTAGCCTCGACACCAGAGCGAAGAAATGAAAATATAAATTTAAGTAAATATTTCATCTCCTCAAGTGGGATCGAACCCACAACCAGTCGGTTTTACAGTCACACTTTGTGCCACTGCGCCACGACTGGCCTCGATTTACCACTTAAAGACAGTAAATCTGTAGTATAAACTATTTTTGTTTCAAAATTCAATTATATTTTGCATAATAAAGTATTGTCGTTACACAAAACATTTTCAATGAAACAATTGTGTTTAAGAATTACTATCTGAATTTATTACTAATACGAAACGACAAGCTGATTTTAATTTTATTCTTTTTGAATTCTGTCTTACCTTTTCTGTCTAAGTTAAAATTAAATGTTCCAAGCCTGTTGCGGTTCACATGGGAAATATCGCAATAAGCTTCGCAGCACATACATATGCTAACTAAACGATGAATAAGATAACAACATTGTGAGCTCTAAATACCTTTTGTTTGATACAAAATTCTACTTGATGGTTGTTTTATAAAAAAATGATTGTTGTTTAAGAAGACAACGGTGGTCCAAAATTTAGAAAAAAGGTCCAAAATTAAGATGAGTTGCTCATCAACCATTTTTACATTTCCAGACATGGAAGACGAGTGCTACCCAGCCATACCAGCAAGCGCGTGGAGAAGCAGACGGCGGTCAAGCGATTCACCCCTCCCAGAAGTGAAGGCGGAACCAAAATCGGAGCCCGAGTCGCCCGCTTCATCGTGCCCCCCTTCACCAACGCCGGGCACGCCTGTAACGCACGTCGATTACGTCATAGACCACACGGTACGTATCTGGAGTTCTAGACCACACGCCTCTCGAGATGTAGGTCGGAAATAAAGTAATACTACCTATACGAGGCGCGAGTGTGTCACGCGGAAATTTGTCGGTTCAAATGAACTACCCGTTCCACTTAGTACGAGTTACATGTGTTGTGAATTGTAATTACAGAAAAAATGTAAATGTCGTATTTTACGCAGTATCAGGCCACGTTGCAGGATAGGTAGAAGGAACCTGGGACCCTAGTGTTAAGATATTCCGCTCCCGTTTCCCACTTTACGCTCAATTTTACCTCGTTAGCTGGACGAAAAAAATGAATAAAATCAACATTTTATTTGCTCAAGTGGTAATCGAACCTACAAACTGTCGCATTTAAACGCTTGTGCCCCTGTGCCACGACTACCCTCCAACACCTGGTTAAAGCGATTTAAAATAGATTAATCAGTTATGAATAATACGCCGTTAGTATTTTTAACTCACTAAATCAAAAACAAAAAAAAAAACAAATCAATACATTACTTCTCTAACAAGATATTTGGATTGATAGGTATAAAAAGATAGCTTGATATAAACATTCAATAGTAAAAAAATCAAAAGATGACTTCACGTTTAATTGATACGTGAATGGTAATCGTGAGTTCAAATCCCAATCTCTATCAAAATCCCATGACTCGGCATTAAGTAAAAGGTTACTTTAGTTCAACTAGCCGACGCTACTTTTGCGACTTTCTCTGTAATTTGACCTTAAAAAATATGAACGATTTTTAAGAACTCAAGATCTGGTGTAATTACACACTGCCTATATGTTTATATGCCATGTCCGAAAAGGTTACTGTACGGTTTCTCGATAATGTGGTCTGACAGGCAAGCGAAATGTTGAGTATAATCGACAAGACCTTTCTGTTTTTCTTACAAATTTATGTTGTATACTTGCTGTTCTTGAAAAATATGCTCACTTTGCACGGGTATACCTTGAACCTATGTAGAGACCTATTAGATTTAATGTAAACAGTATTAAAAGTTTGTGAAACCGGGTGCGGCTTTACTTGAAAGATGCAAATTATCTTCAGAATTATACGGCAGCTATCGGCATGCTAATTGATCGATATAGAGATCGGATACCAGAACACGCAATCTTTACAACCAAATATAGTTATTATTGTTGTATAACATTCTTACATGGCGTAAACGTTTCCTGCATTATATGATTTATTTATTTTAGGTTTTGTTATAGAACAATTTTTATATCAATAATGATATGCCAATCTGTTTCCTGTCACAGTTATATATATTGCAAGTAGTGTAAGTTAAAAGATTTTAAAGGCCAAGTTCAATTTGATGTTATTTAGAAAATCTATAGGTTCAACTTGATGTTATTTAGAAAATCTATAAGTTCAATTTGATTTTATTTAGAAAACCTATTGGTTCAATTTGATGTTATTTGGAAAACCTATTGGTTCAATTTGATGTTATTTAGAAAACCTATTGGTTCAATTTGATGTTATTTAGAAAACCTATTGGTTCAATTTGATGTTATTTAGAAAACCTATTGGTTCAATTTGATGTTACTTAGAAAACTTAATCAAACTTCAATTTGATGCTACTTAGTAAACCTATTGGTTTAGTTTGATGTTATTTAGAAAAATTATAGGTTCATTTTAATGTTATTCAGTAATTATAAAACGTTTTTTTTCTACGATCACAGACCGGTACAATCCACATGCCACAAGCCGTCCTACAGAAGGTGGGAGCGGCGGGCGTGCCACAGCTCCTGCTGAGCGCGGCGCCGCGCATCGCCAACTCCCTGAACAACAACAAGCTGTCGATAAAAGTCACGTCCTCAGGCACTTCAGGTACTGTCCTACTTGTCGCTCTACTGTCGGAGCGATCGCGAATATTTATAACTGTGAAGTTTTAATTAACTTCATATTTTATAGTCGACTTTTTGTCGTTTCGCCTCGCTTCGAATCGCTTTGATATTTATTTAGGTATATATTATGTAGATCTTACTTAGATGTAGAACTTAAATATATATTATGTAAATCGAAAATATTTAAAACATTTCGTATTCGTATTGACATAAAATATTTCAAAGGCTATTGACATTAAGAATAAATACCATGATATCACCTCACTCTGAATAATTTACCTTCAACTTTTGAATACGTTTATCAATTTTTTCGCAGTAAATATTAATTTTATTTTTATTTAAAACAAAAATTAATAATATGTACTACTGTTTTGGAACAAATTTTATGTGAACTAAAAAATAATTAATTTAGAAAATTTATAACCAGAGAAAAATTATAAAGTTACATTTGATGTGATGTTATGTGATATGACAAACATATTTCTGTCATACGCTCTAGATTTTAACTTGCTTTAAACCAATTATGGAAATATATGAATTAGATATAATATGATTCTTTATTATTTGTACTTAAGAGGTCAATGTCATTAATTTTACTACTTTTCGAAATATTGCTATATTAACAGCCTCAAGCTACTCTACATATACCAGATAAGGCAAGAGAACCTACTGTCAGTATCAATCTTTACAAATTCGAGACATCACCTGCTGATTGGCGGAACTCAACGCCGATATTAACAATTATGTATGTTAAACACAGCCGGGTTCAACCTGCCGCCCACGCCGCCGTCGTCGCTGTCGTCGTCGGACAGCGAGGGCGCGCTGTCGCCGGCGCACGAGGCGGCGCCGCCCCCCGCGCCCGCCGCGCCGCCGCGCCGCTCGCACCTCTACGTGTCGCACCACTCGCGGCAGCCGATCA
Organism: Heliconius himera; assembly: GCA_021202915.1. Lineage (NCBI taxonomy): Eukaryota > Metazoa > Arthropoda > Insecta > Lepidoptera > Nymphalidae > Heliconius > Heliconius himera. Next base: position 2,042,699 of record JAJHJA010000353.1, read on the forward strand.
ACACGCCGCTCATTAGCAGCCAACCGGTAAGTTATTTATTGATAGTTATTAAATACAACATTTTATATTAAAGAGTAAATAAGGTAAGTTAAAGGTTTGGTGGAACTGTCGTCGGTTACAGTACAGTCGACAAGTCGTGACTGCCCTGAACTTAGGTGTGACTGCGTTTTGGTTTTTCTTTTTTTTAGGAATTTTCTTAGTTTTGATTATTTTCTTCCTCGTGAATGATGCCCAACTTCAGGGCGGCGACGATTCGACGACCGTACTTGTTTTTTCAACTCTACAATATATCCTACATCATAACAGAGTAGGCGGAGTGAGCCCTTTTTCGTTCTCCAAATTTATGTGAGAGAGATATATGTAGAGAGATATTGTGTCCTAAATGGCGGAACTCAACGCTGCTTCGTCTTGCAAAAGTAAAGAATGGAATCGAATCCTCAACCATCATGCTTACAGCCATACGATGTCCTATTGGATTATGAGTGAATTATTATTTAACTGTGTGCCGTTTATTTAATATTATTTTATTTACAGAAAGGTTCAACGGGCACATTGGTGTTAACTGAAGAAGAGAAACGCACACTACTAGCCGAGGGCTACCCGGTACCAACGCGCTTACCCCTCACAAAGGCTGAAGAGAAATCTCTTAAGAAAATTAGGAGGAAAATAAAAAATAAGGTAACTTTTACGTTTACCAAATTTACTAACTTCCTTTTGAACGTCGCAATTTTAATTAATTTTAAATTGTCCTAAATATACATCTACCTACGTTTTTGAAGATTTCCTTACAAACAAACTTGTTAATGAAAAATCTATTACTTGACTGTGAGGTATTTCCACGCTTAAATTATAATTTAAAACAGATTTTGTTCATGTACTGTTGTATTGCAATTAAAAATTATTAATTTTCAAATTTATTTTTATAGATATCAGCACAAGAAAGCAGGCGTAAGAAAAAGGAATACATGGACCAATTAGAGAGGAAGGTAGAAATCTTAGTATCAGAGAACTCAGATTATAGGAAAAGGGTGGAGACCCTGGAACAGTCCAACGCGAATCTTCTGAGCCAGCTGGCGGCCCTGCAGGCGCTCGTCACGCGAGGCGCCCGCAAGTGACGTCACCAACATGACGATGACGTCGGCGACGTCACCACGCTGGCCATGACGTCACTGACGTCGGCGCCCACAGAACTGCACAGGGACTTAACTTTCTGAACATATTAAAATCAATTGATCACGTTAACTTTAACTCAGGCCTAAACTTAAGCTTTTGAACTTATATACATTTGTTTTTCAAATTTCATACCATATATACTATTTCTTGACAATTCTGTGTTTTATATAGAAGTTGTAACAGTATTAGCCCGTTATAGTGATCAGGATAAAGACTGTGAGAAGTGATAGCTCTCATGTTGTTTGCGAAGTCCGTTATACAACGACGTCCCGTAGCGAAGAAGTGTATTTGTATATTTTGGATGTAATTTTACACAAGTCCAAAGGAAAGAACTGTTGATTAGAATGGTTGCTCATTGTATTCGTTAGTAAATAGTTATTGTTGTGGTGCTGGATATGATATACCTGCATTTTGGTATGAGCTCGGCGATTATGAAAGATAAATCGATATCATTTTACGTACTGTGTGTACTAATATATTGAAATATTTAATTAAATCGATTACGATCGTTCGCAATCGCCCGCCTCTAGTTTTAGGTATAGCAAGCTTCGAGTGCCACATTAGGTATTTATTTTTTAAACTCAGAAAGTTAATCGATCGCGATCCGATGACTCGATGACAGGGAATAGTGCTGAGTCTTAGATGAATATCGATATTTACGTGTGTTGTTTGAAATCTCGTAATATATTTAAAATGCCGACTGGCGTATAATTAAAGTCTTGATTTGTGCGTGTTTTTATTAAAATATGCAATTAGGTTAAAAATTATATTGTTACCCAAAGCGTGTCGTCGCTTTACTTTTCATAATAATTAACTTGAGTTCTGTTGATCACACTACATGTTATTGGTCTTATAATTTTATATCGGTTGTTGTGATTTGACGAGAAAGTGTAATTAAACTATTTCGTTGTGCGCTTATTATAGCAAAAACTCTACGTGTTGTTATGTACTTGCATCGATCTATCGATTTTTTTATCGGTTATTGATTCGTTTCTACAAACAATCTTTTAAAAATATTTTTATTATATATGAAATTTAGTTTTACTTTGATTTTTGTTTTGTAAATTTCTGCTATAATAATCGGATAGTGTGGAGATGTTTCCGCAGCGGCTTTTGTTCCGGCCCGCGACAGTAGCATAATAATGTAAGGCTCGCCTTACCTGTTATATTGAATTCCATGAATTTGCATTTATAGCGAAATGTGTATCGTCCTAGAGATTTATCATATTTAAGATTTAGATATACGCATCTAAAGGACCTAATTGAACCGTGTAAAATGATTTTTTTCGGTTGCGTCTAGTCTTTGCTCTATAGTTGGACAAGTACAAATGGCATGCCTTCGACGAAAGTAACGTAACTAACGCTAATTAACCGCTAACAATATTATAATAGTCATCCACTACTTAAATTATTCATAGAATCTCGCAGAACAGTTAGGTCTTGCCAAAACACGTTTGTTTGCAACACATTTCTAACATTCTATGTACTAAACATTCCATTTTCTTTAGTTATGAGTGACTTAAAGTGAGCTCGAGTACTTACGTTTAACTTAATATCTAACGCCTGTACAAATCATTACCTGCTATGTTGTTTAAGAGTATCGTATCGCATTCATTTTAGTTCGGATGTTGCTGGGTTCCGTCATTACCTGTTTGGTAAAAGATATTTGATATAGCGTTTAAACAAATTATATTTATATAACTTATAAAATTTTAAATAAAAACACAAGACGGAATTCGAGTAACATCTGTATATATGTAGAATATATTTACACTCATCCAATCAGCATATTCGTGTTAGTATATACTAGAGATGAACGATTACGATTAAATCGAATGAATCTGTATCGATTGAAAAATCGTCTAACATCTCAATGTGATTCGATCAATGCGAGTTGCATGAGGCGTGCTTAAGTTGAAAATACTTCAACTTTTATTTATTTTCAAAGTTTTATGCATTGAAATAATACTATTAGTATTATTTAATTGTTTTTGTTAATTTATTTATTTTAGCCATTTTTCGATTTTAGCGATCGATTATTCGTAATCGTTCATCTCACATTTAACTATGTGTGCAATTACTATGTTCTCTTTTACATGATTAGAAGTTCTTCCTATTTAGGTGTAAGAGAATAAATCTATTTATATCGCGCTGAATGTAATATATCGTTCCCGACTCGAAGGGAATAATTTTTAAAAGAATTTATTGAGATATATTTTAAGAGATTTTTTTCTAATGAAATTTTAGAAATATATATAAACACTGTTTTACGTGTCTGTCGCTATACGAGTAAGGTAGTATCATTAGTGTTGAACCCGCTGTCGGTTATCAATTTTACCATAAACTAAGGTAGAATAATGAATGGTGATTTTTTGAAAGCTGTACTGTATGAATATATATTAAAGAAAGTATTTAACTTTTATATAATATATTTTATTCCTAATATGGCATTTACCGTCTACAAAAGAGTGATTTAATCGAAAACGACTTATAAATTTACTAAAGTAGTTGATATTTAACTTATCGATGTAAAATTTTATCGATATCGTATCGATGAAATACATTATTATTGTAAACTAAATGCCAAACTTAATAAGTGTGAGCACCGCACACTGGGTGACGATGGCGCGACACGTTCATTCGATATTAAATTATAGCTATAAATATATTTATTTGACAGATTAATATTCAAAAGTTTCTAATATCTTAATAGATTGAAAGATTGAAAGTCTGTCTGTCAATCTTAGGGACGTCAATACGTCATTCTCTTTTCTACCTATTTATTGTTAATATTGTTTCTTAAAAATCTTTAAGAGTCCATGCTATTTTAAAACTGTTTATATTTTCTACAATAGTAAATGAATATCGAATGAACGTGTCGCGGTCGGCGGGCGGGCAGTGAAGTGACACGCACGTGTCGGGTTGTTTGTTAATATTAAAGTGTAATAATTTTATTGATAGTTTTATTTGTTAAAACTATTCGCTGTTACCTTGAGTCATGATTTGTTGAATCGTTTCTTTTATTATAATTTTTCCAATGACATTGCGGATTTACTGTCACCCTTGAGCTAATAAAGCGTCGGATATTGTACATCGATTGTTTTATTATTTTCCCCCCCAACCTACTTTACCTCGTGTTTGATATACTTCTGTTTTAATTATCTATATATGTTTTAATTTTTATTGCATTTACTCGGTTATCGTTTTGTTTCCTTATAGATATAATTAATATGTTTAAGTATGTCACTCTATATAAATTAAAAACAATATAAAATTAAAATATTGTGTGTGACTATAAAATCGACTGGTTGTGGATTCGATTACCACTTGAGGAGATGAATATACTTAAATGTATATTTCCATTTCTTCGCTCTGATGTCGAGGCTAAGCGCGGCGTTGAGTTCTGCCACTCAACATGCAATGCCTCCAGAATTCGGCAGAAAGTGGGGAACGGAGAGTCTTAATACTAGGTTTCCTCTGGCTACCCTGCTGTGTGCGGGATACAGCGTGAAGCTGATTTTTTATTTTTTTTAAATATTTAGTAAATATAACATTTCGCATTACATTTGTAGATTTATTTTTATATTGAAAACTATTTTATATTTTTAAAAGTCAAGAATTTGAATAAGCTTGCGTGAATTTACTTATTCTTATTGCGTGTGTATCTAGGCGCATATTTTATTATGCCAAAAAATTCAATTTATTTACCTTTCTTTTTTAACGTTGTTATAAAACAGTTTTAATGTAAATAAAAAAAATTAAAATTAATATAAAAAATTATGTCAATATTTTTTATTTTATTTTTATCTGATAGATAAAAAATAATAAAACAAACATTTATTAATAAAATTGTATATTTTTGCAAACATAAATTGTTTATACAGCTTAAATAAGGTAGTTGAAACGTATAAAAATTTAGACTAGATTTTTATAATAAAAAAGAATGCAATATAAGTGATCTAAGGCCAGTTATACACAAAAAGATCATTTAATTTAATCTGAATAAAGAATGCTAATAAGAAAAGACTTTGATTGTTTGGATTAAAACTTTGTACTAAAAATAATAATGTATAATACAATATAGAAATGTGCAAACAAGCTTTAAAGTCAGTCTTCGTTATTTATAACCGCAAAAAGTGATTCAACCGTTTGTATATAAATTAAAAAAAAAATGAAATGTCAAATAATGACGATAATAATAATTGTTTTAATTAAGCCATTTCAAATATTACACATTTTTAAATATTAGACTGAAAAATTGATATTAAAACTAATTCTAATTTATAAAACTTAATCTAATAATATGGAAATGGCATTAGGTATACATTATATTCGCTTATTTATTACTTGCAATAATTTCGTGTCATAAAAAAAACAATTTTTAAATAATTTACTTATATAAGGCACCAAGTAAGCACCATCACAATTTCACATATAAATGCCATTCTTATTTGGAAAAAATCAAATAGAAAATAGCATTTTTATATGTGCCAATATTTAATACAACATTTTTGGCAATTTTTTAATTATGAAATTAAAATGCAAATATCATACTTATAATATTTTTAAACTGTAAAAAATTACCTAAAAGTTTACTTAGTCTATATTTACGCAGAATTATGGATTACTTTATCTGGACTGGATTTTAGACTAATTCTGTTTAACCACTCAAAATCGAAGAATTTTTGTATATTTTTTTAAGCAATATAAAAATTCATGAACGGTCTCTGTGGAGACGAAGCATGTTTATGGCTTTTAGGCGTGCCAGTGGAGCTATATGCTTATATATGTGTATATACTCGTCTTACTTGAGACCTGCTTACGTTTGTAATATAGAATTTAAATATTTCCTCACCAAAGTCATGAGTATAAATTTAATTTATTGTTATGTAAAAGGCAAGTATTTCCAGCTTGGTCATACGCTGCCACAAACCATCAATATAGAAATTAAAGCGTGATGAAAACTTTCTTCTTGGCCATGATGTGAACAATGATAACCCAAAGCGCAGTCCCCCACACGGCCTCCACTAATCTCAGAGCGTGCGTCCTCATGTAGGGCACCCGCCAGTGGAAGGGGAAGAGATGCGCGCAGAGCGAGTGTCCTAGGTATAGCGCGATGGCGTTGAGTCCGGGCGCGCGGAAGGGGCCGCCGTCCCACGCGCGCCACGCGTCCGTCAGCGTGTAGCACACGCTCAGCGCCGCCAGCGACACCGCCGACGTCACCAGCACGAACGACGTCGACCTGCGGGTTGTTTATTGACTCCTTAAATAATATATGCGTCAGTTGTGGCGCATTGGCACACGCGTTAACTGCAATCGCAACAGCTTGTGAGTGATTGAGAGTCTCACTCTACTGCTTTCTACTTTCTTTCATATTGTGCGTTAAAATTACAAAGTTAAACGTAAATTACACACTAAGTATTTAAGATAAGGCTTTAATGGTCTGGTAACGAGAATGAAAGAAATGATCGTAGCGTTTGGCGCTCCGTTCTCTCTGACTACCACATTAGGCACACAGATACAGCGTCTAGAATAATTCCGGTCGGAGAGTAGAGAAAAATAAAAGATAAAAAGAATATCAATCACATCTTTCTACTGGGACAAATGCAAGATACCTACATAAAAACAACGAACACTTACCAAAGATTCTTATTGATGGGTATAACGCCGTGTTCCCTGGAGAAGCCCGCGAGCAGCGCGCCGGCGAGCGCCAGCACGAGCGCCCATGCGAGCCAGCGCGACACGCGCGCCTTGTGCGAGCGCTGCAGCAGCACTGTGGCGCCCGCCTGCGCGCCCACCAGCGCCTGCGCCGCCGCCGGCAGGCACCCTGCGCAGTGCCTTATAGGTTAGAGTGCTCACTTAGATATCTATATTAAAGTGCGCCCCCGCGAGCCAGCGCGACACGCGCGCCTTGTGCGAGCGCTGCAGCAGCACTGTGGCGCCCGCCTGCGCGCCCACCAGCGCCTGCGCCGCCGCCGGCAGGCACCCTGCGCAGTGCCTTATAGGTTAGAGTGCTCACTTAGATATCTATATTAAAGTGCGCCCCCGCGAGCCAGCGCGACACGCGCGCCTTGTGCGAGCGCTGCAGCAGCACTGTGGCGCCCGCCTGCGCGCCCACCAGCGCCTGCGCCGCCGCCGGCAGGCACCCTGCGCAGTGCCTTATAGGTTAGAGTGCTCACTTAGATATCTATATTAAAGTGCGCCCCCGCGAGCCAGCGCGACACGCGCGCCTTGTGCGAGCGCTGCAGCAGCACTGTGGCGCCCGCCTGCGCGCCCACCAGCGCCTGCGCCGCCGCCGGCAGGCACCCTGCGCAGTGCCTTATAGGTTAGAGTGCTCACTTAGATATCTATATTAAAGTGCGCCCCCGCGAGCCAGCGCGACACGCGCGCCTTGTGCGAGCGCTGCAGCAGCACTGTGGCGCCCGCCTGCGCGCCCACCAGCGCCTGCGCCGCCGCCGGCAGGCACCCTGCGCAGTGCCTTATAGGTTAGAGTGCTCACTTAGATATCTATATTAAAGTGCGCCCCCGCGAGCCAGCGCGACACGCGCGCCTTGTGCGAGCGCTGCAGCAGCACTGTGGCGCCCGCCTGCGCGCCCACCAGCGCCTGCGCCGCCGCCGGCAGGCACCCTGCGCAGTGCCTTATAGGTTAGAGTGCTCACTTAGATATCTATATTAAAGTGCGCCCCCGCGAGCCAGCGCGACACGCGCGCCTTGTGCGAGCGCTGCAGCAGCACTGTGGCGCCCGCCTGCGCGCCCACCAGCGCCTGCGCCGCCGCCGGCAGGCACCCTGCGCAGTGCCTTATAGGTTAGAGTGCTCACTTAGATATCTATATTAAAGTGCGCCCCCGCGAGCCAGCGCGACACGCGCGCCTTGTGCGAGCGCTGCAGCAGCACTGTGGCGCCCGCCTGCGCGCCCACCAGCGCCTGCGCCGCCGCCGGCAGGTACCCTGCGCAGTGCCTTATAGGTTAGAGTGCTCACTTAGATATCTATATTAAAGTGCGCCCCCGCGAGCCAGCGCGACACGCGCGCCTTGTGCGAGCGCTGCAGCAGCACTGTGGCGCCCGCCTGCGCGCCCACCAGCGCCTGCGCCTGCACAGTGCCTTATAGGTTAGAGTGCTCACTTAGATATCTATATTAAAGTGCGTCCCCGCGAGCCAGCGCGACACGCGCGCCTTGTGCGAGCGCTGCAGCAGCACTGTGGCGCCCGCCTGCGCGCCCACCAGCGCCTGCGCCTGCACAGTGCCTTATAGGTTAGAGTGCTCACTTAGATATCTATATTAAAGTGCGCCCCCGCGAGCCAGCGCGACACGCGCGCCTTGTGCGAGCGCTGCAGCAGCACTGTGGCGCCCGCCTGCGCGCCCACCAGCGCCTGCGCCGCCGCCGGCAGGCACCCTGCGCAGTGCCTTATAGGTTAGAGTGCTCACTTAGATATCTATATTAAAGTGCGCCCCCGCGAGCCAGCGCGACACGCGCGCCTTGTGCGAGCGCTGCAGCAGCACTGTGGCGCCCGCCTGCGCGCCCACCAGCGCCTGCGCCGCCGCCGGCAGGTACCCTGCGCAGTGCCTTATAGGTTAGAGTGCTCACTTAGATATCTATATTAAAGTGCGCCCCCGCGAGCCAGCGCGACACGCGCGCCTTGTGCGAGCGCTGCAGCAGCACTGTGGCGCCCGCCTGCGCGCCCACCAGCGCCTGCGCCGCCGCCGGCAGGTACCCTGCGCAGTGCCTTATAGGTTAGAGTGCTCACTTAGATATCTATATTAAAGTGCGCCCCCGCGAGCCAGCGCGACACGCGCGCCTTGTGCGAGCGCTGCAGCAGCACTGTGGCGCCCGCCTGCGCGCCCACCAGCGCCTGCGCCTGCACAGTGCCTTATAGGTTAGTGGGGATATGTATGTTTTTTATTTTTCTTTCCACTTCCCACTTTCTACCGAATTCTGAAGGCATTGAAATAAATTTAGTTTAGCGTTTATGATTATACCCAGTAATCCTTCAGGGTCAGTTGGTGGTCCGCCATACAGGGTGGTGGCGTCACTGTGCTGGTAGAGATGAGAAGTGCCGAGCAGCATGCGGTCGATGTACCCGGCGGCGCCCCCGCTGCACTCTGGTGCCACCCACTCGTCGTGCTTACCGCCAGGTCCCAAGTATCCACTGTAGATGTAATGTTAAATTCTTATTGTAATGCATACTTAAAAATAAACTACACTACGGTACAAAGTACTAAGTCCAAGGCGCAAGTTGTACCGTAGCGGAACGTGTAGCGTAATTACGTAGTGATTAAATATATAATATCATCCGGGAATATACGATATTTAGTCTTGTTTGTTCGTTTAATTATTTTTACATACATCGTTAAAAATAAAATTAGCTTCACGCTGTATCCCGCACACAGCAGGGTAGTAGAGAGAACCTAATTTTAAGACACTTCATTTCGCATTTTCCACCGAATTTTGAAGGCATTGCGTGTTGAGTCGCGGAACTCAACGGCGGAACTCAGCGGAAGTAATGGAAATATAAATTTAAATAAATATTTCATTTCCTCAAGTGGGCATCGAACCCACAACCATCGTGCTACAGTCCCACCCTTGTGCCCCTGGTCCACGACGGCCTCATTTTGTTACATTATTATTATAAATTAATAATTAAACATAAAATAACATTGAACATGTATATAATGATTTTTATAAACTTCTATATTTGTTATTAAAGTCAAAATAAGCTTACAATATACTTTTCAGTCTTACTTACATACGTCAAACGCGTTTTAGCCATTTTGTATACAAAACATAAAAAAATCACAAGAACCTAACATAACTTACGCAGGACAATTCGGATCATGTATGATAAAGGTGATAGCCGTATGAGCGGCGATGAGGAAGCCGGCCAGGACCCAACACCACACGCAAGAGAGCACGTCCTTCAGTGCTTGACCGCATGCTCCCTAAAAAATTTAAATTCAATTTACATACGATATTTAAATTAAAAAAAAATATTTATTTATATATTGTTTGAATATTATTCACACAAATTAATAATTAATTATATTATAATAAAATTAACTAAATAGTTATATTATATTTGTAATAAATATTTTTTTTATATTTCTGCACAAAACTACATAAATTTTACTTTTTACTCATACAAGGTACGTTTTAGAAACAACAGGACGAAGAAAAAAACAAACATAGAGGTATGAACTCCAAATGAGGGCTCCAATTTTTTATCAAATTATATCGACCCCAAAAAATAATATTTAAAAAATTAATTAGCCCCTTAATTCTCCAAGTAATCGGATCTACGCTACATTAATCCAGTCATCTCCGGTTGACGCAACAGTGTTGAACCTTCATGTAAAATTTATTGATTTTACTATTTAAAACTGATACCCACTATTATTATTCTTCTGGCACTAATATAAATATTCAAATATGAACATGTTCATAAAGTTAATTCTAGGATAACTCTTCGAGATATTTTTACTTTTTTTTAAATGTTATTCTACACTTAGAAAAGGCAAATATTTTTTAGAAAAGATATAAAAATTTGAACGTAGCGAGATTGAAACCCGCGCTGCTTGGGAACCGTCCAAGCGCTCTGACCAACTAATAAGCCATATGTTCTCATCGAGTTACGTCGAAATTCTTATATACTTGTTACAACTCCGAGATTTCTAAAATATTTATTATTTTACATACTGTATACTTACTCGGGGTGGCGTATAATATTTAGGAGCAGTGAGTGCGTAAAAGCCCGCCGCCACAAGGTACGCCACAGCCAATCGTTGCAGCACACCGAATATGCGGATCTCACTCAGCATATTCGAGCCGTATATCGTGTTTAGAGATACACCCAGTAAGAACATTAGACAGGATCTCTGGAAATACATTATCTCGTTACAATTAAGTGATTATATTCTCACATATTCCTTTCTCTATCTCTCTATTTCTTTTTCTCTTTTTAAATTTGTGTTTGTGTTAGTATGATTGGCGTCGTAAATAAAGTCTATTATAATATGTAGTTTTTTTTCAGTTTCACGCTATAACCCGCATCTGGCATGTAAGGCAAGATTTAACATGTCATGATATTCTGTTCCTCGCTTTTCGCTCGAATTTGAGACATTGCATGTTGAGTGGCGTAAATCAACGCCGCGCATTATCTTACCAGAGCGAGAAAATGAAAATAACATATTTCACAGAATGGAGATAGAAACTTACTTTGAAAGTGGTCACATACCGTCTTTTCTATAATAATTATAATTATTATACATCATTTTAAAGCGAAATCTGTTTTTACTTTAAAGAGATTTCATTTTGTCTAGATTGAGATAAACCGCAGATCGATACGCATCATAGCCGATAGTTTTAATGAAAGTGTGAGCATGGAAAATATTTTACAGATGCTATACAACGTGATGTTGGGAAATTTATTGATATGAAAAATTAGCTTCACGCTGTATCCCGCACACAGCAGGGTAGGTAGAGGGAACCTAGACGTGTTAAGACACTCCGTTCCCCACTTCCCGCCGAATTCTGGAGGTTTTAATTATTAATATTTAAGTAATAAAATATCGTCAGGTAGAGTCAAGGCTACCTATCCCCCCGATAGGTAGCCTTGACTCTACCTGACGTACCAGTCTTATGATTGAATAATAAACAGTAGCACAACTTATAACAGTTTGTAAACTTAAGTTTGCGCTAATTTTGTGTGATATGAACTACAAAGTTAAGGTTGAAATGATATTTTTCTGTGATATATCTATATATTTAAAAATTTTCGGATCTCTTCATTTGCTTATACTGTAATTTCTCACTTCTTGGTAAATTGCATAATTTTGGGTCTAAGGCTAATTTAAAGGTTTTGATTACGTGGCGAATTTAATACCATATGAAGACGCCCGAACGAACGGAGTTTATTTTTTCTATAATACAAAGCATTCCAGATATCTGTCTGTAGTAGTAGTAGTATATAGTACAACTATATCAACATATAGTATTACTATATCAATATATAAAATATATCAACATATCGTATCATTTATTTTTGATTTTTCGCCATTTGTTAAAAATTATAACACTGACTAAAATTGACGTGAAATATAAGAACATATTATATTTACACTTGACCTAAACTACTTTACTACACCAAAATCATATCAATCCGAAATTCTCATAGAGCTATCTATAATAGTTGTTTGTTCTTAACATGTTTAAAGTGTGTTTTCCACACTTAGAAAAAAAAATACTTATTTAGAAAACGTATAAAAGTATAAACGTAGCGGGACCCTAAGCACAGAGAACGTATGGCTTAGTGGTCAGAGCGCCTGATCGGTTTCCAAGAGGCGCGGGTTCGAGTCCCGCTACGTTCAAATTTTTGTAACGTTTTCTAAATAAGTTGTTTGTTTGTTTATACCCGTTTATAACCGTAGAGTTTGGCACTCCGTTCTCTGACTACCCCGCCAGGGATAAAGCGTGAAGTTAACTATATAAGTAAGTTTGTTTATAAACGACACACTACTGCAGAAAGTGTGAACACACCATCTTTAACAACAAATAAAAATAATGCAATGTATGAAAAGCGATTCGGAGTAAATGCTACTAAATACGATAGGGTTGTATGTGAGAGCGCACGTTTTGCACGCAACCGTTTCCAATGAAACGTTGCGAAAACTGTAAACGCTTCGATTTTTCTATCCAAGCACGTATTTATATAAGAAATCCGATCTCATAAGTTATGGATAAAAATATTATGTAATTTTAAAATAAATATAGTAACGTAAAGTATCATTAATTATACAAATTTAATTCAGAAGTCTCGTGAGTGATGATACCGATCATATTAAATTGATGTCATATTTTAATAAATTAGCTTCACGCTGTATCCCGCACACATCAGGTGTGCGGGATACAGCGAGCAGAGGGAACCTAGTTATAAGACACTCCGTTCCCCACTATCTGCCGAATTCTGGAGGAATTGCGTGTTGAGTGGCAGAACTCAACGCCGTGCTTTGCCTTGACACCAGAGTGAAGAAATGGAAATATAAATTTAAGTAATTATTTCATCTCCTCGAGTGGGGATCGAACCCACAACCAGTCGGTTTTACACTTTGTGCCGCTGCGCCACGACTGGCCTCTATGTCATATTTTTATTATTTATTTAATATTTTGTTACCAACTGAAAATAATTATGAAACCTCATTTAAAAATTTATTCTTCTATTTATTTTTTATTCTACTTCGACAATTATTAATTTATTATAGCAAGTAAAATTTTGGTTTGTTTATACAGTGTACTGTTCTTACTGGGTACTTATGTAGATATATTATTTACAATAGATTCAAAAATAATAAAATGCCTAAGATTTTAAATGTACATATTACAATTACTCATAAAATATATATCTTAAATATCTGAATCTGAATACGAACCTGGATAATATGATAGTAATTAGCCTATTTTATGTTTTTTTAGCTTCACGCACATAGCAGGATAGAAAGAACCTGGTAACTTTATGTAAAGACACTCCGTTCCCTTAAATACTTCCGTTCTCCTAATTAATTACATAATTATTTCATAATAATAGTTAGGTACAGCAAGTTTATTCGTTAGTAAGACAATGGATTCACAATGCGCTTACTATAAGTAAAGTTAAGTTGATTTTAAGACAAATATATTTTGAACACCTACACAAGGTCACGTAACCGGACATGCAATACAAAAAAAAACTGTTAAGGCATGCCATTGCTAATTTAAAATTTCTACGAGACCTATACATTCATTGCTTTAGAAAATATTATGATAAGGAATTGGTTCGTTTTTCGTGGTTTAGGTTTAAAATTTTGTCCAAATAATTACGTATATTGTATAGGAAAATACTTTATAGATATAGGTAAATATTTTAAATATTTCAATTTCTCTTCAATTAATTTAGATCAAATGAAAATCGAAGACATAGAGAGAGAAGAAATAATATAAGTTCTATTATTAAACGCGAAATATCATTCAAAAGCTGGTAAATTACAACATAATTTGTTACTAATAAACAAAATAGAAGGCTTTAAAAAGAGCACGAAGGTATCTAGAAAAATATTTACATATGAACCACAATGCCATACGACGAAACAATGCATAATTCATTTTAACAATCTTATGCAATAACACTGGTTTCCAAAGGTTAACCGACTCTACCCTTATATTGTAAACAAATAAGTAACTTGTATAACCAGTCGGCGTGAGAGCCTCGTCCCGTTTACGTTTATGTAATCTGTGGTGTCTGCGGTAGGCAACTTCAATATCTAAACTGAGCTTTCTCTCAAATAATACTTATTTTTGGTAATATTTTAATAATAATATGTGAATAAGTTACGTATGTTAGTAGTAAAGTAACGACGGATATACATTTCTTTAATTTTCTATTGCCAACTCAATGATCACATACGTTGTTAAAATGATATTCTGTAGGTAAATTTAAAACAGTTGCTTTTTAATTAAATTTATTATTCAACTTGATATTATGTATTGATATTAAATATTACTTACTTACTCTAATCTACTTACTCTAATTATTTGCAAAACTATCTTCCACCTCGGAACTCCTTTAGCGAAGGCACTCTTGACCGACAGTGGGATGCACACGCCCATTATCCAGAGGAAGGCGGGGAACACCAGGTCGCCAGCAGCCAGACCGTTCCAGGTGGCGTGCTCCAACCACCAGTAGCCACCGGCACCGTCGTTCACAAATATCATGAATACTATAGCCATACTGTGAAAAGGTTTAGATTTAGTCATAAGTACGCGGGTAAATTAAGATATTAGACACTCGAAAAGATAGAGAATAGGAAAGAAGAAGAATTAATCGATATTTTCCTTCATTTATTTCATTTGGTAAGGTAAGAACAAATAAATTTAGTACAAAACTTATACGTTTAATTAGTCTGATGTTTAAAATTCTTCGCATTTTACTAAGTTGGTGGAGAGACGCTAGGGTTAAGTAACTAACTTAAAATAACGACAAGGTACAGAAACACATTTATATTTCAAAATTAAACACAAATATTTTTTAAGCTTTTCGCGAAATCATATAGCGGAAAAGGTAGAGGGAACCACCATCGACAAGGTATTCCACCCAGTAGGAATTTAGTCCTCTTGTATAATAAAATTATATTTAATAAATATAGATGTCATTACCCCCTAAATGTATCAAGAGCGCGCAGTCGTTGTTGAATAGCCAGCTCCTTATCCCCATATCGAAGCTTGGCTGATCTCCTCACACGAGACATTATAAGTCTTAGCACACCATACAAGAGCCATGCCCCGACCAATACTCCCAACAATAGGAGTAGAGCTGAAGAAGAAAAAATATTTAAGTATTTAGTTTCACGCTGTATCACGCATATAGCAGGGCAAGCAGAGGGAACCTGGGAACCTAGTTTAATTAAGGGAAGTATCTTAATGGGAACGGATTATCGTTAAGACTAGAAGGAACGGAATCTTTATTTTCTGCTGAACTCGGGAGGCATTGCGTGTTGATTAGCGGAACTCAACGCCACGCTTTGCCTCGTTTAGGTATTTAAAAGTTTAAAAAATCCTTTTGAAGTTGCTCTGAGAAAAATAAATAAATCTCTATGTTCCACTTATTTGCCTAACTCTTACGAAAATATTCGATATACATTTAATGCATTATAAATGTTATCTGACATTAAGTCACATTTGTATCAATTTATTTTAAGTGAAATGTTAAATGACGTAGCTGTTACGTTGACAGTGCTAATGGACGTTCCTATATTAATTACTAGCGGCTCGCCCACGGCTTCGCCCGCTTAAAATACATGATTATTGATGTAATAAGCAGAATTGATTGACAACTATAATGACTTCTAATATGATTTTTTTACGACATTATGGTCAAAGAATTTTTGATTGTTTTAAATAAAAAAATACGACCATTGTTGATATTTGATATTTATAAAATAAACATAAAGCTAATTATTTATTAGACGTATATATTTTTGTAACTTTATGTTCTTTTTACCTATATAATATACTCTGTTAAATGTGCTGATGTCAGTGAATAATTTAATTTGCTCATTCAGAAACAGCCTTAAATGTTAAATTATTGATTTGAAGGATTCGTAATATTCTTTGTAAAAGAACTGTAATAATTGCATATTAACTCCTGTACAGTTTTTAAATTAGTTACATATATTATATGAACGAACCAACCAAAAAATCTTTGTACTTATTTGTTATTTCTTTCAAGATCGTTCTTTATCTCTGTGTTGAATTAATTACGACTTCTTTCAAATGACGATAACTTTTTTTTTAATGAACCGATTTTGATGAACTAAACTTTAGTAGTTAAGTTGAGTTAAAACAAAGCAATTGGTGAAATTTTCAAGTAAATCGGTTCAGTACTTTCAGAGAAAAATGTGGACAAAAATATATTGACAGACAGACAGACAAGAAATTAAAAAAAAAACCTTTTTGCTTTCTATTCTTTTTAAGTGTTCCTCTATTCATTTCAGTCAAAATTACTAAATAAACAAACAAAATATTTTTACTGTCTTATTATATATATATATAGAGATTTGTTCAACATTAATTAAACTTTATTCAACTATTAATTTCAATTTTGTTTTTATATGGTTGAAGCATAGATTATAATATTAATAATATTAATATATTAATATTATTTATAATATTTTAATATAAAGCAGGGTATGCAGAGGAAACTTGAGAAAGAGCCATTTCCGCCATTTTTTGAAAATTTGCGTGCTAAGCGGCGGATCGCGACGTCGTGCTTTGCCTTAGCGAAGAAATTAAAATATTAATAAATAACAATTAATTCCTCCGAGTGGGAATCAAACCCACAATCATCGCGTTTACAGTCACACGCTTGTGCCACTACGCCGCGAAGGTCTCTAATCGTTATATATATAATATTTTTAATAAATAAATATTTTTACTGATGTAAAAATATGAATCGATTTATCTCGATGACGACTTTTTTTATATTAATCATTTAAATATAGCTAAATCAAAACTCCGACTCAATTTTTTATTTAAAAAGATCATTTAAACAAATTAACTTTCTTTTACGTAATTTATGTTTTATCACGATATATAAATTTACCAGAAAATTCAAGTATTTATCGTTATCTGATACATTCGTGTTTCAAGATGAAGCCAATCTTGTCAATACTGAATTCTTTTCATACAGCTATCATCATAGCGTTTATCTTTTCTTTACGTACATATATCCACTTCAGATAGAAGGTACCAATTATTTAACAATTCTTCTTTAAAACAAACGACAAACATCGTATTAGTATAAGTTATATAAACAATTTTAACAATAAAGTATCATTCTCCGAGGGTACTTACCTAAAAATAACTCAAGGCTTAGTGAAATGCATGAAAGAAAATATTGTTACTGACATATATTTGTATGTACTAATTAGAAATACATAAAAAATATTATATGAATGGCTTATGAGGCCAGTCGTGGCGCAGGGGCACAAGTGTGAGACTATAAGCATGACTGGTTGTAGGCTCGGTCCCCACTCGAGGCAATGAAATATTTATTTAAATTTATATTTTCCTTGCTCTGGTGTCGACGCAAAGCGCGGCGTTCAATTCTTTCACTCAATACGCAATGCCTCCTGAATTTGGCGAAAAGTGGGAAACGGAGTGTCTCAACTAGATTCTCTCTGCCTACCCTGCCGTGTGCGGAATACAGCCTGAAGGTACCTAATTTTTTTATTGGTTTTCTATATGTATATTAGCAAATTATAAATTACTATTTCGCCGATTGTTACTCGAATATTAGACAGACGGGTGGGTGTCGTCAGACATCATCTAGTGTAATCATGGTGTGAAAAATTCATGATCATGAGTATCGATATATTTGATAAGCGAATTGAAAATTCATCTCATCAAGATAATCTGACGCCTCCTTATGACAAAATGACTTATCTTTGATGCATTATGAAAGCAGTATCGAAAAGTGGTACTCGTCTGGACATAAAATATTAGTTTATTTTAATGTTGTTCTAAGATGTTGTTCTTTTTATTATTTAGTTATTGTATACTTATAGTAAGTTCCACGGCACCTCGAGTGGATCCGTTAGTCTTAATTGATCAAGGACTAGTTCGTGGCTTACGATCAAGCGATGGCAGTTATTCATCTTTCTTAGGAATACCTTACGCTTCAGTAGACCTTGATAACCCGTTTGGGGTAAGTAACGGTTTGTTTTTTAACGATTTTTATTTTATGCGTATGGAGAAGGTGGAGAATATAAGGTGTAACGGCATCCCGTTCTCCATTTTACACCCAAATTCGAGACATTACATGTTGATTCGAACTTAACGAGATTGAACACTGCGATTTGACTTGTATTACGAGAAAATAAAATTATTCATCTCACCGTTTGGAGACCCTCCAACGATATATGTTCTCTATATCTACTAGATAAAAATAATAAAAATAATGATAAAATGTATTATTTCAGACATATTTAAAACATCCAGGATTTGGAGGTGACATATACAATGCTTATTACGGATTAGTGAGATGTCCACAATTCACTACGTACGTCTCTAGTAGTGGAGATGAAATCATGGACTGTCTAAGGCTTAACGTATACTCACCGACCTATGCAAGTATACAAAATCCCTTACCAGTTTTGGTTTGGATACATGGAGGAGAATTTGGGAGAGGCTACGGTGGGGAATATGGTCCAGAAAATTTGGTAAAACATGGTATTATAGTTGTAACTATTAACTACCGCTTAGGACCTTATGGATTCATGTGCCTCGATGTTCCCGATGTCCCTGGCAATCAGGGCTTAAGGGATCAATTTGAGGCGTTGCAATGGGTAAAGAGCAACATTCAATCCTTTGGCGGTAACCCCTACAATATAACAATTGCTGGTCAAGGAGCAGGAGCTAGTTCCGTTTTACTCCATTTGTATTCCGACAATCAAAAAATATATAATAAAGTTATAGCAGAAAGTGGAACTCCTCAAAATATTGGCACTTTCATTGAAGGCGATGTTGATGCAGCAATTAAGTTATCTGGACATTTAGGATATAGCACAACAAATGATAAAGAAGCTTTGAATTTCCTTAAAGCAACATCTCATGAATTAGTCACAGCTGCTGCCGTAGAACTAAATATAAAATTTAGGCCTTGCAGGGAAAAATCTTTTAGCGGTATTAAAAACTTTGTTATGGACGATCAATTTTCGTTATCTAATGAAAAGAAAGTTCGTAACACTCCAATATTAATAGGTCATACAAGTAGAGAAGTTTCCGATTTGACAAGCATTTACGGGAGCAATTATTATAAGAGCGATCCCTTTTACGAAAAAATAAAAGATAACTTTAATCTAGACGACAATCAATTAGGTGAGGCGTCGAGTATTGTAAGACATTTCTATATTGGCGATAAAGATATTTCTAAAGAACTTCAGTCTGAATTAGAAACTTTTGACTCCGATATAGTCTATAATCATCCTATACAAAGGACTATAAGTAGCTTACTTAACGAAAATGCGAAACCTGTGTACGAGTACGAATTCAGTTATGTTGAAAATTCTGAAGACGGTAGAGCTAAAAATGGAGATGAATTAAAATATTTATTCAAAATGTCGAATGCTAGAACGGAGGATAATAATCATTTGATTGCCGATCGTGTTGCAGCACTATGGGCAAACTTCATTAAATATGGGTAAACAATATTTTTTTAATATTTTATGTATACTTTTACGTATTACAATATTCACTTTTCCTAATTATGTTTATTTTTTTAGTGATCCCACTCCAGAAGTCAATGAGTTATTACCAGTGACTTGGGAGCCCGTCACGAAGGATACGAGACCGTACATGGTAATTGATGTAGACATCCGTCTTGAGCACAGAATATACAAAGACAGAATGGCTTTCTGGGATCTCTTCTATATAGCATACGGTCGATATAATAAGTATTTAAGAGAATGTACTATCACTAACTAATATTATATATCTATTATTAAATTAAATGTAAAATATTTTAAAAAATTGATCGACGGATGTTAAATGTATTTTAATTCAATAAATAATCGTAAGCTATTTTAAATTATTAATATGTCTGGACAATCTAACTACAAAATTAGCTGATCAAAGTAGACAGGCCATCTTTGTTACAATTAGATTTAATAAAGGCATCCTCCAATCCGCAATAAATGTTTACCACTTAAATCCTTTACTTTCTGGGTCACGTCTAACGGATGGAGCTCATCAAACGATCCCAAGTCGACAAACAAAAGATTTGGCACAACCGTCGACAGACACCTCCTCCTAACTGTAAACTAATTTAATGCTAATAAGGTGATATGGCAGATCGGTCCAGGTAACTGATGGCAGTGTGTTGTATAGATTGGATAAATTGATATACTCGTACGCTGTTTGATGCTTCAGAATACAATGACTCCAGTTTTTTATATCTTGATCAGTTTTTTATACCTAACAAGGGTTGCTAATATAGTATTTAAGTAACATGAAATAATTTAAAAAATATGCCTGTTTGTTTTTTTTATTTTATTTTATCTTACTACAAATACTACACGTTATTTATACATACAATAAAATTGTAGCAAATTTCAGTCTGTGCACGAGAAAGTATTAGATATAACTAAAAAAATAAACTTTCATATTAAAACATTAGTTCCGCTAAATTTTCCCAATTTTCGCCGACCCTTAATGCGTGACTGGAAACATAGCGATGGATCACTAAGAACCAACCATTGTCTTGTATACTTAGGTACTTACATTTTTGCAATGTGATTCATTTCGATCCAAAGTGGTTAGTCAAACTAGTTTAGCAACACATTTGTCGTACTAACAAGTAACAATAAAGAAATAATTTACTTTTTACATTATATATATATTTTATCTTTGTTTTTCTGTTTACGCTTTTAATTGTTTAATAAAGACTTCAATAAATTTAATTATTGAAATATGTATCTATATAAAAAAATATACTTATTTGATCTTCAGGATAAGGATAATTTTGGAGTAGAGCTCGATCAACGTTCTAATAGTAAATGAGTAAAAATAGAAAACTAGACCAGTTTAACATGATACTATATGGAGTGCAATAGATAGCATTTCTTTTATTAAAAGTATTGTATTGACAATTTACATATTTATTCATATATCAATTGTTCGTATCTAATCACGTCTTAAGGCCGTGCGTGTTCAATGACATAAGATACAGATTCTACCTTTGTAGAGACATATCCCATTGTACGGTATAATCGGATGTGATGTGTGATGTCATTAAACCTAATCCTAATTTTTGGAATATTTGTACAGAAGCCTCTCGTGGCGCAGAGGCACAAGCGTGTGACTGACACCGGCTGTAGGTTTGATTCCACTCGAGGAAATGGAATATTTCATATTTTAATTTCTTCGCTTTGGGATCGACGCAAAGCGCGGCGCTGAGTTCTGCCCCTTAGCATGTAATGCTTCCAGAATTTGGCAGCAAATAGGAAGCGGAGTGTCTTAACTCTAGGCTTCCTATGCCTACTGCCGGTATATATAACCTCCGCCATACAGCGTGAAGCTGAAGAAGATTGTAAAAAGAAATGTACTAATACATTTCAGTTTTAAAAGTTTTTTTTATAATTTAATACAATTAAAATCAAGAAAATAGACTAACTTATACACCGCGAAGGTTAGTAATATACTCAGTTGTATTTGAATGCCTTGGCCAGTATTACGGACATTTACATACGAGTATAACGATTGTACAGTAAATAAAGTGGATGGCACTGTGGACTGTGGACGAACTTGTAATACATAAGTGTGGCAATTTGCGATATAAAATATAACAGATTTAAATTTATACTGAGAATGCGTATTATGCATAAGGTTACTAGCCAAGAAAAATTACATTAATAGAAAATTTCTGAATTATACCAAATAAAAAATAATAAAAAAAAAACAATTACGATAAAATAGTTGTGTGTGTGTTTCTAATGATTTCATTGAAATATAAAAACAATGTAATAAATTTAAAGTAACATAATTCATTGTCACAAATGAAAAGCTACTTATGAAGGTAATTTATAGTAAGATTCTACTATTTACAAATGAACAGTACATTAGAAACTAATCATTTTCTAACATCGTCAAAATGACAATATATTTTTTAATTTTTTTTATGGATACTTAGCTTCCCGGCACTGACTTAAATGACAGAGTAACTGCCAAATATTACTGATTATTATTAAGTCTAGATTTAACAGGAGAGTCATTATTTAGTATTTATTAGTAACAATCTTAATAATTGAGGTCGGTCGTGGCGACCCACAATCGAATGATTGTGGGTTCGATCCCCACTCGAGGAAGTGAAATATTTATTTATTTCCTCGAGTAATTTGTATATAAAGTGGGGAACGTTTGCGCGGGATACAGCGTGAAACTGAAAAAAAAAATGTAAACAATTTCGCGAAAACGACGATTATTGAAAAATACATATGAAATAGAATATCTTTATATACAAGATAAATGTTATAATTTATTATAAGAAATAAGATCACCGAGCATTAAGTATGATAATATGTGCTGGTGAAATCAAATTGAAAATCTACAAAACATCAATAAGATTTGATGATAAGGTGCGTCGGAGCAGTGACGAGGACGTTGATTATATTATTGGTGTCAAGGTTCGTGCTCCAAATGGGGGCAGGAAAATTTATGCTAAACCTAATATGGTATTTTATTGTTATTCAATTTTATTTCAACATTCCCAATGCCAACAAATGTATGGCAAATTTTTAACATTAACCTTTTATATTTCTATCCTTACCTACTTGCATTAATAATTAAAAAATATAAATCCTTAATTTTGTAAATATTTAAATTAATATAAGATAATTTTTTTATGGATAAAATAATTTATCTTTATAACATGTTTTTTATTCAATTTGGGTATTTTAAATATGGTAATAACTTTCAAGATTATTCAAATATTTTAAATTTTATTCAGTGTTAAAGAATTTAGAGCTTAAATTCTAGTTTTCATTGAATTATATTTTTTTTTAATGAAATATGTCGTATTATACTCACGCATATAAATATCAACAGGTTCTCGTGTCGTGCGTATGTCGCAGCCGTCGCCGGTGGTGTTCAAGGTGTACACTCCGAACTCCCCTAAATTTGGACGAAGTTGGCATATTAAGCCCCTGTAAAGGAAATTAAATATTAATAAATATACAAACAAATTATGACAATTCTTGCAAATTTATAAAATATAGATTTTTTTGAATCTAATATTATAAATTCACGTGATGACATTTCCTTTTTTTTTAACTGACATACCATATTTCTACTTTAGAATACGTTTGTTATATACGGTAACTAGACACTTTTAAAAGTATAAAAGATTTGTGTTATAAAATAGTTAATAAGTTAAAAAAAATATTTTTATATTTAAAATATCAGCTTAGGATTAAATTAAACAGACACACACACTCACACAAAGGAAATACGATGAGACAGACAAGCAGGTACTTAGTTAATAGAATCTCTCTTTAATCGAGGAAACGATCGTTTGACCAAAGACCTAGAGAGCTGAGAAAAACACTATCTTCTAATCATATGTCATTGTTTCATTAAACAATAGACATGTGTCTGATGTACTAGTATGTTTAAATTGTTATTATAATGAGGATTACTACAAGATGGTAGAGATCGCTTTTTGCGCTACTACCTGTCCTCTATTACATTATTTATTTTTCTGTTGTAATTGTAATATAGTGTAAACCCAAAAAGTAGATATTGAAACGCTTATTCACTTCCCATAGGTATATTTCTTACATTATTGTTATACTCGATTCACGAAGGCATGACATAAAAGGTAAACATGTCAAAAAAAGGTTCTTTTACATTACAGGTTTGATGGAGTTATTATATTAATTAAAAAATATATTTTTTAAGTATTAATTCGCTAATAACACTATAAATAGCCATAAAATTTATTATAACGTTATCTTATAATTGAAATAGAATACCAGTAAAGCGGGGAGAATTTTTTTTTACAAAATTCTTACTTATTATTTTCGAAAATTTTTTTTTAAAATATCTTATTATTATCAAAATATAATTTAAATATTTATATTTTCAAATTTTATAAAATTGCACTCTGTATATATAGTAAATAAAAAGAAGTTAAGTTAAAATAAACGAAAACGAAAAGTAGTAAGTAAAACAAAAATAATAAAAATAAAGATTGTTTTCATATTTAAAGCCGAGAATATTTTAACTTAAAATTTAAAAATGTTGGTATGCACTCGGTTTTTTTTTAGTTTCAATAATATTTTTTAAATATGTCATGTACATGTAAAAACACATAAAAGTCAAGTTCTTCTCAAACTTCAGACACATTTTAGTACTATAAAAATAAATTATATCTCGTAATTAATATTTATATTAGAACGTTATTGTTCTAATAAAAAATACAACAGTAGAAGCTTGGTAAAGCTAAAAGAAGAGCAAAAGATGAAAAATAAAATTAATTTAATAGAAAATGTGGTTGACCCTTTCGTCATTAATGTTGGTGACAGTTCCTCAGAATCCTCCGAATTCTGATAAATAATTGAATAATAGATATATTAAGATTTATTATCCTAATAGTTAAGTAACTTTTAGCAAAACTTGTACATTTTCATTTAATTTTTTGCTATTCTTATTTTATACAAAGATATTTTATATATAACATTCAAGCACAATAAGCAATAATGCTATACTTATATAGAAAACTCCACGTTAAATAAATTAAATATAAATAAAAAATACAATAAAGTTTGAGAAACAGAATTTTTTTGTTTACATTTTTTGTCATGCCATAATGAATCGAGTATAATTATAATACATTGTACTGCTCACTCCAACCAAAACATTTTCCCGCCCAAATTTGACATTATAAGCGCGCGTCATTCCTTTCCCGCCAAGCCCCTCCCCGACCGCTCGGCGAGAGCGTACCCGAGAGTTGCCGACAAGCCATGTAAAATATTTAGTAAAATTATTGTATATGTTTAATTAAGTTCAACAGTGAACGAGAAAAGTGGCAATTGTCCATATTGTCACGACAAACAAGTATTATAAAAGGTGCTGTAATGTTGTTATAAAGAAAGTTCAAAACTGTGATAGTCTTATGTTGATATCATTTGCACTTGCAGTAGTGTTCATTAAATGATTGAAAAAAATTATAAAGCCGATATTTTTTAATTGAAAAATATAATAAGTCTCCTTATTATCAAGCGAAGCTCCCCGTTAGTCTTATCTGTTACTATCCATTATACATTTACTTTTATTTTCTTTTGTAAATTCAATTTGTAAAATGTAATCAAAATAAATAATACCTACGCAAGAATTTATTAAAGTTAGCTTAGTAGTCAGTCATTTATTTTTCAACAATAAATTATTTATTTGAGGCCGTCGTAGAGCAAATCCAAAAACGTGTGACTGTAACGCGGATGTGGGTTCGATCCCCCTCGAGTAAATAAATTACTATCTGTATCTAGGTAAAAGCGCGGCGTTGAGTTCCACCACTCAACACGCAATGCGTCGAAAATTCAGCGGTAAGTGGTGAACGAGGTGTTTTAACACTAGATTCCCTCTGCCTACCATGGTATATGCGGGATAGAGCGTAAAGCAAAAAAAATATTAAGTACGGTTATTAAAGATATAACTCTTTTCATTTTTATTATATTTATAACTAACAGTATATTAATAATACTAAATTAATCTATTATACATAAAAAATATATATTTGTGTCCAAATGTAGATACTCCTTTGAAATGTAATTTAAGAGGAAAGTAAAAAAGCTATAAATAAAGCTAAAAGCAATAAAGAAACGTAATTTTATTAGTATTTGTAATCTGTACTGTATAACAATATTAAATAGTAGAAAGCATTATATTATCTCGATCTCTTTACTTTCAATATTGTTTGTATATAAATATTCAGCTCGCGGTTTGAAGATACGATTTAGTTAGCGCTTCAACTACTTTCGTCGACACTTAACGTTGCACATCGAGAAACTGCTGATGCAACTTCAAAACTTTTATTTTTTAGAACTAATTTACATAGTGAATGTCCTTCGCTTTTAATTTTTGGTTATTATAATTAATAGTTTTACTTTTTTTATATTTTATGTTTATGTAAACGATGACTTTAAATATAAGGAGTAAAATTAATGTTGTGGTCGTAATTCAGACAAATTAAATTTTTATTTATTGAAAATTTGCCAAAAATATTAGACGAAACGCAGTTTTGGATTATGCTTAGCAATATATGTATGTAGCGTCTTCAAGCAGTAGGTAGGTAGTAGTAACTTCACGTGATACAGAATATGGATAAAATGAGAAAATAATGAAAAAAATATACATTTATATAATTAGATATGTATATAACTTACGAAGTATTTCTAATACCCATGTAGTCGTCGCTAACTCCTGCATACACCCGCCACGTCGCCTTCCTCGCGGTACTCACAACCCACCAGCTTTCCTTCTCCGCTGATAAACTCTTCTGGAGCTCGAAAGGGCACTGAAACAATGCAGCTGTATTATGTAATATATTCTAATTTTTTATTTTTGAAGATTAATTGTTGGTAGTTATTTCTGCAATGTATATTTTTTCATGTATTAATTTTTCATTATTGCAATTTTCTATAGTTATATTCGTTTTTATTTAATTATACGCAACCACTCTGTTTATATGCGATAGTAATTAATCCATAGACAATTTTTTTTTATAATATAAATGAAGAAACATTTTTTTTATTAATAATAAAAATCATTGAATAATACAGATTATGAAATAATAGCTACGTAACAAAGCTTTAATAATCCTATATGAAATATTTAGTGTTAATAAACTGAAAAACAACGCGAAGCGCGGCGCTAATCACCGCATTATGCAGTCTCACATTTGAACTATCTAAAGAAAGGCAGTTACGTAACAGGCCAGTAAATGTTACTGTTAATAGCTATTAAGTAACTTTATGATCGCAATTTTTTTAATTGCTTAACTTTTCTTTCTTTTCTAGTGGATACTTAATTGTTATTATTATTATTAAGATTTTGTTATACTGTCGTTTATGTAGATTAATATCTATAATAGAAAATCAGTTTCACGGTGTATCCCGCACACTGCAAGGTAGGCAGAGGGAACCCAGTGTGTTAAGACACTCCGTTCCCCACCTTCTGCCGAATTCTGGAGGCATTGCGTGTTGAGTGGCAGAATTCAACGCCGGTCTTAACCTCGACACCAGAGCGAAGAAATGGAAATATACATTTAAGTAAATATTTCATCTCCTCGAGTGGGGATCGAACCCACAACCAGTCGGTTTACAGTCACACCTCGTGCCGCTGCGCCACCACTGGCCTCTCTATAATAGAAGCTTTTATCATTACAATATATTACGGAGCATTCTGTAATCGCCTACAGTTAATAGTAAAAGTGACATGGTTAGTGTTATGTAGGTAATGCATTTATTGTATTTCATTTGAAATCCAAAAACATATATGAATTAGTAAAAATCTATGCTAGTCACTATTCAAAAACAAATTCAAAGACTGAATCTAAAATATTATTTACAATTGAAATTTCTTAAAATTAGCACATTTACAAATAATTATGTTGTAGATCTAAATAGTTTCAGCGCAATTTACTATTTCAGACATAAAAAAATATAA
This sequence comes from Heliconius himera, assembly GCA_021202915.1. Lineage (NCBI taxonomy): Eukaryota > Metazoa > Arthropoda > Insecta > Lepidoptera > Nymphalidae > Heliconius > Heliconius himera. Next base: position 2,070,612 of record JAJHJA010000353.1, read on the forward strand.
ACAGTACAGTCGCATATACATACATATGTATAATAGAACAGGAAATGGCAAAATGGGTGTACCATTTAGCATTCAATTGTTTTATAGAGAAAATCGTTTAATGCACCGTTGGGTTCCGTCACCCAACACGCATTACCTACTTTTAGATATAAGGTGAATTGAGTAATTTCTTCTAAGTTTTTCTTATAAAATTATTAAATATTTTTTTTACTAATTCATTAAAATAATGTGTGAAACAAATTATTTTTATAATTGAATTACATACTTCTTCACGTATTATTATATTGCTTATACTTCATGTAGCTGTTAAATCAGAAAGAATATAGAGTCAAGACACTCTGTTATACATTCAAGTTCAAACTATTCTTTATTCAAATAGAATTTTCAACAAGTACTTTTGAATCCTCGAATGACAGACACACTAAGTTACCACCAGCTGGGAAGGCAGTTCTGTTGAGAAGAGCATATTATGTAAATAAGAACAGTAACTGGTCAAAGTTTTGGTCTATTTTAAATATTATCCAGCACCGTTATAATTTTGCGTGTGAGTAATAGTTTATTGTAACAGTTATTCGTAAGTAAAGTTGGGCGTTATAACATATAACAGATAATATAATTCATTATAAATTTCTAATGTTCTAATCATTATTTATTTTCAACACTGACTGTTATAAATAACAGTCAAAATATTCATTATCTGCTATAAAATGGCGTGTGGCGCCTCGGTTCGGGAATGATCGGAAATATTTAGTAGTTGTTCGGCCTACATCGAGTCCAGCCAAGGTCAAATAAAATAATGATGGCGAACTTCACATCGTATAACCTCGCACAAATATGAGCTTTAACTCAATGGCAGAAAGGCCAAATATTACTTACATTAAAATAACTAATAACAAAAATATTAGTCTGAACTTCGTACATTTTGTCATTGTATTATATTTACGTTGAAAATAATATAATATATATTACAACAGTTTAAAATAACAGTTAAAAAAATATAATATAATGAATAATGCATTATAAAAATATAACAGTAACGCCCAACACTATTCGTGAGTCGTAGATTTCATCACACACACATACACACATACACTTACACACACAGGTACACGTACACGTACGAGTATCTCGATAACGTACGAAAGAGTAATTTCTCTCGAAAGAGAACAATTGCATGTTTGGAATGCATGACATACATGTTGTGTCTAATAATTTTCTTTTGTGACCTGATTGGATGTATTTTTTTAAAATGTAAATGAATTTGGAAATTAAAAAATCCTTTTCTTATGTTTTTCATATTTCATTAGAGGTTTTAAATGACTTCAGCACCCCCATTTGAAAAGAACTTCTTAAATTCCTTAATTCATGACATTGCATTGAACTGAAGATTAAAATTTTAATCAAATTTAATTAAAAATCTAAAACCAGACATGTTGTGGAAGTATATTTTTTTTATTATATCAGTTTTAGTCGTTATTAAAAAACCAAAGTTCAGTCAGTACAGTCAGGTCCGCACGCTATTATTATAAACATGAACCCCCTTACTCTGAAACATGGAAACCCCATGACACATCAATTGGAAACGATAATAGAAGACAATTAGAGGTCGATACCCTTTGCCACATTTCTACCAATTAGTTTTTTTTTTATGTAGAGTATGAATATGTATTAAGTACTGACCTCCTGTCAGTTGTAGCGCAGGGGCACAAACCTGTGACTGTAAACGCACGAATCTGTGTGACAGGTAGCGGGTTCGACTCCCACTCGTTGAAATGAAATATTTACTATTTTCATTTTCTCGCTTTGGTACCGATGCAAAATGCGGCGTTAAGTTTCATCCTTTCGATGGAAAGTGGGAAACGGAAGTGTCTTAAAGGGGAAAGGAATGTCTCTGCCTACCCTGCTATGTGCGGGATATAGCGTAAAAGAAAAAGAATGATAAGTAAACACTAAAACAACAAATTTATTTATATTAATATTTAAATTTATTCAATGAGTTCGTTTAGATCCAATCAGCTTTCAAAATCACACGCGCGTAACGAAGGATATTTCATAAAATTTTCAACAAAAACATTACTTAACAATTAGATATTGGTATTGCTTACAGGATGTTATCAGTTAATTAAAAAAAATAACTACCAAATTAACGCTATTAACAAAATAAAACTAATTTTAAGATTAATACAAAATTAATATAAAAAGATATCGTAAAAATTTATAAAATATTCTAGGTAAAAACAGTTGTTCTTCGATTCGATAATAAAAAATACGTTAGATAACAATATTTCAAAACAAAATATTTGGAAATTCAAAGAAGTTAAATCAGGGTATTTACAATTTAGCAATCAGAATGTTTCTCTTTGTTTATAAAAATAAAAATACTTTATATAAAGATCCACGTAAAAAAAAATCTAACATTCATCATACAAATTAGTCCTGGATGCGCGTCGAATCCACCACAATTGGCATACGTCCCACAAACCCATAGACTATAGACATGTTCTATAGGTGAGTAAGAAGTAGTAGTAGTTACTACTACTACTACTACTACTACTAAATAGTAGTAGTTGAAACTAAATAGTACAAATTGAAACCATCCCGGTTACTTTGAACAATTTGAAATGAGTCGCAAAGTTTCTTGCAAATATTATTGATATAAATAAATAAGACGTTTTCCTCAAAATTATCAAGTTCTCTTGACTATCACCGTACAATTATTGCTTTGAGTTAGGTACTCTTAAATCAAGAAATAAAAAATAAACAATGGAAATTTGCAGAATATGTTTTCTTATATTTAATCTTTAAATAATGTGTTAAGTGATCCAAGTAATGACTTATACTTTACAAATACCTACTAGGCTAGAGAAGCGCTGATAAGAATTTGAATATTTATCTAATATTTTAATCGTGTTTTGCCTATTTCTGTCTATCGTAAAGAAATCTCAAAGAAAAAAAATATCTGTAACTAAAAAGTCATGTCACAAAAATGCTCTTTACGTTTTTTTATTTATAATATTTGTTTTTTTTTAGAAAATCATTCTCTACGTTTGTTGCTTTCTAAGCATTATGTATTTAAATGGGTAATGTAGGTAATTTACGCACTAAAAGTTCTCAGTTAATCTGTCCAATTATTTTAAATGTATGGCTTTATTTAGCTTTCATAATTACATAATACTGATTCAAATGAATAGAGAAAATAATGTCTACAATATATGTAACGGACTCTACCACAAAAGGATTAGATAGCAAAAAGAAAAAAACTTAAGTAAATATTGTTGTTTAAATAGAAACGAAATGTTTTCTTTTATCGTTTATTACGAACATCAAATACAAGCACTCAAGTATGCCTATTTTTGATACAAACAAATATTATAGTCAAGAGGTGTCGATTGCAGCACGCACTGAACGAAGGCTACGTTATTAAAACTTCGATATAAATAGATTAACGGTACTTCACTAGAATTGGTTCTTACAAGGAATATTTACGGAAATATTTTAAAATATAAAGGGAAAAAAATATATATAAATATTTATTAATATAATAATAGTAATTAATTTATAAGATTGCGGCCTTGTCTTGTACTTACAAATAGAGCGGAATATGTACGTTTTATTGAATGAATTTTAATTTTATTATATAATAATGAAAATATATGTTAAATATATATTTTTATTAAATTTCCTATCAGTAAATGAGAAATAATTACAAACCAATTAACTTTACTTACTCTGAAACAATCGTCTGAAACTGCGTACACACTGACATCTCTGTCAGCCACACCGACCATGTAAGCCTGGTCCATCAACAGGCTACTCATGTTCAGACCCTGGAACTCCTCCACACCAGGTTCCTCCAGCCAGGACTTCATCATACCTCGAAGCCACATCCAAGCGTCTCTGCCTAAACTGTGTTCATTCATAACAGTTTCATTCATTTTTTTATAATAAAAAAAAACACTTTATTCAAAAAACTATTTGAAATATAACTGAAATCATCGCTATAATGTCGCGGGTTTTTTTTGCATCCACGTCTTAGCGACGGGCGTTACGGGCCTGCACTGCCGGTGCCGGTGGAACCGGTGCTCGCGTCTCGCGCAACGTATTAGTAAATAATTGGCTTTCTACAAACTACAAGTCGCCGGAAAAAATGCTGTACACATTGTGATGACGTTCGTGATGCAAGTTTCCCGCGCAATGGAAGTCAGTCTGGTTCCACGACTCCTTTGGGCTGGAGGCAAAAACAACTTAGTATTACCAGTATTAGCGCAATGTTTCTTAATAGGGGAATACTGCATTTTTGCTTGTGTATAAAAAATGATTTACTTCACGTGTGAACCTTTGGAGATTTTAATTTAATAATAGCGTAACTACTGTATTTTGTATAAATTAATAGAATTTCCAATTGTGTGTTTAATATTTTGTGCCATCTTTGCCTTAATAATTTCTCCCGTTTCACGCTGTAACCCACATGCAGAGGGACCCTAGAGTTAAGGCACTCCGTTCCCCACTTACCGCCGAATTCTCGAGAAAAAACATGTCAATTGGCGGAGCTCGTCGCGCTTTGTCTTGTTACCAGAGATATGAAAATATTTTATAGTTATTTATTATAACAATTCAATCCCCCGAGTGAGAATCAAATCCACAAACGTCGCGTTTACTCAACAGCTACTATTATAATAATATTTCTTTATAAAAATGTAAAAGACACTGCGTTATCCTCTTAACATTTCAAAGACTGGAAACTAAGTATTACCGATGAAGCTACTTTGTACAATAATCAAACCAATCAGACCGGTAAATATGGTTCTATAAATATCTATAACTATTTTATATTTAGTACCCACGCATCAAACATCTTTTTTAGTGATGTATGGCATCACACACATGCAATAATAATTTTAAGAAACATATAAAATATACAGAGGCCAGTCGTGTCGCAGGAGCACAAAGTGTGAGTGTAAACGCGACAAATATTTAGTCGATTCTCATCGACTAAATATTTAATATTTTCATTTATTTGTTCTGGTATCGAGGCAAAGCGCAGCGTGGAGTTCCGCCACTCAACACGCAACGCCTCCAGAAATTAACGAAAAGTGGGTCGCATGACGCTAAAAAAATATACAATATACATATAATATTAAAAATATTATATTATATTTAAACATACGTTGTACCAACTAGTATACCAACGTATATTGTATATGTAAATCACTGAATATTTAAATTTTTTATCTTAATATAATCTTGACACAGTGACCTATTGTTCCTAAAGATATTGAGATATCTTTCGGTATGTCTGTTTTTGTGCAACCAACAAGTTAAATGGAAATTAAAAATTATTCCATTTATAATTTAAACAATTTACACAAATTAATCAGCGTCCATGTTATCATTATATTATTATTAATTTATTATTATTATTTTATGTTCGACAATTCTAAGTGAATATTTAATATATATAAAAGGGTATTAATAATAAAAAAAAAAAATTAAATTAGCTTCACGCTTTATTCCGCACACAGCAGGGTAGGCAGAGGGAAACTAGTGTTAAGACACTCCGTTCCCCACTTTCTGCCGGATTCTGGAGGCATTGCGTGTTGAGTGGCAGAACTCAACGCCGCGCTTAACCTCGACACCAGAGCGAAGAAATGGAAATATAAATTTAAGTAAATATTTCATCTCCTCGAGTGGGGATCGAACCCACAACCAGTCGGTTTTGCAGTCACACCTCGTGCCGCTGCGCCACGACTGGCCTCATTAATATATAATAATATTATAGTATTAATAATAATATATAATAATTAAACAAAAGTATGGCTAACTCAGTTCTTGTTTATCATCTATAATTCTATAGGGTTCAAGACTCATACTTGCTTCAAAACTGGTATTACACCAGATTATAGAGGCCACTTATTTAAAGAGACTTAAAGTAAAAAACAATTTAAACTCTATTTGGATATATTTTTTATTTCATAAAATGTACAGTACAGTATTTTTCTTGCATCTGATTATTTTATTCTCGAGCGAACTATGCGCAAAGGTTCAGAAAACCGGAAAAACGGCCACGACTTGTCGACCGTATTTTGTGATAGGTATTTTACTTTTTCCTCCAAATCACTTCTTCCTTCTTTAGGTACATACTTTAAAAGCTATTACCTGCAGTACAGCGGAATCTAACGCCGTATTTCCTAAACTATTCTCCAATCAGAATAGAACTCACTACTACCGCGCACACATTATATCTCACAAAACAGATAACGAAAAAACGAAACTCAGTATTAACTTAGCTCGAGAAATCTAACAAATTAATTGGATAATGAGCAAATCAGCAGCTTATTTTATATTATAGTTCGTTTGTATGTTGCGTGCAAAGGTAGCGATTAAGACGAGTGCTTAAATTTCTGTTAAGAAGTTGGCCTTACGAAAACTGTTCACCTGACCTTCTGCTTCGGATACTTCACCACCAGTCAGTTTCGTGTCTTTTTGCTTAGCGGTCATTTGTATAGTATTTATTTATTATTTAAATATATTAATTGAATATGAGAATATTTATTGTTTTGCTCTGTTTGGGGAGGCTGAGTCATGCGGCTTTGGACACTGGATATCCAGCAGGGCTAATGGCAGAATGTAAGTTATATTCTTAGATAGATTTTTCCTTCTTATTATTATTAAATAATAGTGTATACGTAAGTTATTAATTAAATTTTCAAGACTTTTTGTTTATTAATAAAATTGTTTTTATTTTGTTGCAGGTCCCGGGATGACCAAAAATACAACTTTATCGCGAAAAACAAGGGATTCACTAACAGTAGTAGCGCTGAAACCCAGTGATAGCTGGCTCGGCACCAAGGAGAAAATTTGTCAACTGAGCCACGGTGGTGTAGCCTGTGTAGCAAAGCATTTGAATTTTAGAAAAAGGAAAACTTTAGTAAGATATAACTGTATTCCTAAAAGTCTTTAGTAAAAAAGTAGTATAAATAGTATACTTACTACCGAGTTCTTGAATATTTTTTACTATAATTATATTACAACTTTATTAATATTTGTAAACTTTTCTGCAACTAAAACATATTAGCATATTCTGAATAAAATCATATTTTTTTAGGGTTCTGTTCCTCAAAACGGAACCCTTATGTCGTTTATCAAGGAGATCGGTGCATGTAATAAAATTAAGATTAAATATTTTGATCTATGGTCACTTGGAACACAAAAAAAAATCAAGCTACTCTTTTCAAAACAATCAAAAGATACGACGACGAGCGTTTATGCATCATATTTACTGTATTTTGTATGAAGTTCGCCGTGTAAATAAAATCTATAGATTACATTCCGTAAGCTTACGATTATGGAATTTGGCAGTTCTAATAATGGAAAAAACACAAAAAAAATATATTTACAGACATTTTATAGAAAATAAAAAAATAAGTAACTTTTATGTATTGTACTTTTTTACTTCTCGTTGGGATATTGGTACCGAACCCTCGATATGCGAATCCGACTCGCTTTCGGTCTATTACAGTCAAATACAGTATGTATTATCAGTAAATTAATAAAACTGAAATATTACTGTACCTATATTTTAAAATTGATAACTACTACTTTTTTACTAGCTAGGTAATCAGTTCTTCTTACAAAAAATAGTTTATTAAAATCATTTATCAATTTTTAGATATTTATAAGCGGATATTTGGACGCGTCGTTTTCGCCCATAGTGCGATCTACAGCAATGCCGTATTTGAAGCGTGATTATAATGTAATTATTATGGAAATATACCCTATACTTCACAGGAGTTACCCAATGTATGTATGAAAAAAACAAAATAAATAAAAATAATTAGTTTTTGGGGTTCCGTACCTCAAATAGAACATAAGGAATCCTTACAGGACTTCACTTTGTTGTCTATCCATCTGTCAAGATTATTTATCTCGAGATCACGTGGAGATGTCGTGTTAAATTTATATAAAATATTCAATTGCCCTTGTAGCACACGAAAATATAAACTTAAAGTCAACGCAATCAAAAGATACGAGCATTTATGCATAGATTTTGATGCATTTTGTACAAATTTCTCTGTGTAATCAAAATTTATAGAGTACCTTCCTTCACATGGTAGGTCCACGTGTTTAGTTATGAAAATGGAAAAAGAGTAGAGACAGATAAATTGAAATATTAGTGATTAATATTTAAAGTCAGCTGAGGCCAGTCGCGGCGCAGTGGCACAAAGTGTGATTGTAAAATCGACTGGTTGTGGGTTCGATCCCCGCTCGGTGAGAAGAAATATTTACTTAAATTTATATTTCCATTTGTTCGCTCTGGTGTCGAGGCTAAACGCGGCGTTGAGTTCTGCCAGTCAATACGCAATTCCTCCAGAATTCGGCAGAAAGTGGGGAACGGAGTGTGTTATGACACTAGGTTCCCTCTGCCTACCCTGCTGTGTGCGGGATACAGCGTGAAGCTGATTTATTTAATATTTAAAGAGATCGAATGTCGTAAAGTAGACCTAGTTTGTAATTGTAATTATTACAAAATATACATTAATGTAGTAGTTACTCCATCGAGTAGAGTTAATAGAATCGTTGCCAATTAATTAAAAATTTCGATATAAAAAAACGAGAATGATGTAAGACAACATGCCTTGAATTTTGTTTTAAATATAAGATTGCAAAAGATTTATATTGAAGAATTTAAATACGCAATACCTTTTATAGAGCAGCGCGCCTTACAAAGCCGTTGGGTATAATGCTGGGAGACTTTTTAGCACTCTTAACACATAGAGGGCTAAAACCCGACAAGCTAGAGCTACTCGGGGGGAGCCTGGGGGCGCATATAGCTTATTTTGCAGCAACCAGGTATCGCATATTAACGCACTTCAAGCCATCACGGCTTACGGGTAAGCTTTTAGACGTATTTAGACTAATTTCTGAATGTTAAATGTACTCGAAGTAAAGTTTTTATGGGCGATATTTTATAATATTAAATCATAGCAATAGCATGACACGTCCTATGACGCGGAGAGAACCTAGTGATACCACTTCGGTCTCCACTATTTGCCTACGTAGTTATTACCCCCCATTTTTTTTCAGCATCATGTCATGTTCCGCACACAGCAGAGTAGGCAGAGGGAACCTAGTCTTAAGACACTCCGTTTCCCATTTTCCCTGAAATTTTGGAGGCATTGCGTGTTGAATGAGAAATATCTATTTAAATAAATATTTCATTTCTTCGAGTGGGGATAAAACCCGCAACCAGTCGCGTATACAGTCATACTTCGTACCCCTGCGCCACTACTGGTATGATATAAGTTAAACAAAAGAATCGAAAATGTTTTAAAAAAATAAAATTAACTTATCGTTGTGGCACTACTTAAAAAAATAAGTAGTGCCACAGCCTTCACGCGGAAGATGTGCGTCAGCACAAAAAAAATATATATATTTATCAGTTAGTTAAATATCGAATACGCACATATTTATAAATAATTCATGAATGTGAATTAAAATCAACGCAAGGAAATGAGCTCGTAAATTCGGAGTAGTTTCCTTTTAAAAACTGTTATGTTCAAGGCAGAACGCTAAAATTACACAAATGCTAGATTATTCATTATGACTTTTCTATCCTTTTATTATATATAGAGATAATCCAGCGTAATAGTAATTGTTTGCATTCACATATTTACTTGAACCTGTGACTTCGAATACCACAAGCAATGTCGATTTTGTAACTAACTATTCAAGTTATCAGAACTGGTCCTGCCAAATGAGTAACGAAATTAAAAATTATGTAAAAATCGAAAGTAGTAAGATTGATACTTTCTCCTTCATCATAACGTAAGAATCAAAATATGACGGCATACAGCGGAATTGGAATTCTCCTATGACGAACCTACATACGTAAAATTTTTTATATGATAGACATATTCTCCTAAATATTTATTTTTTATAAATTTTGTGTTTCCCAGGTTTAGACCCAGCGGGTCCATGTTTCCGAACACTACCCCGCGCCGAACGGTTTAACTCCGACGCGGCACATAAGGTGGACGCCGTTCACACAAACATTGATGGATTTGGTTTAGCTGACCCGGTGGCTGATATCGATTTCTACGTAAATGGAGGTAATAACATTTCCTTTGGTATAATTGAAAATTAAATAAATAAAATATTGTAGCATAATTAAAAAATATATAAGTAATAAATACTAAACAATACGTAAAAGCAATATGAGAAATGGGTTTTGTTCTTTGCTGCATGTTAAAAAAAATTGGAACACTGTTTTTTCACTTTGCTTTTCTAGATTACATACTAGTTGTTTTAACTCGAACTAGAATGAGTAAAGAAGTTAGCCCGTACATAATATTTAATCTACTGTCTTTTCAGGTGAATTCCAGCAAGCGATGTTATACGACCACCTCCTCCCCTGCTTACAGCTTTGCAGCCACGTCAGATCAGCCATATATTGGTTAATATCACATTACGAACCACAAAAATTCTTAGCAGTCCGATGCCCATCGCTGGCTTCAGCGAGACATGGGGAGTGTTTTAGTGGGACTCCAGAAGTCAACGTTCTTGGACCGAACACAAATTTTACTCGAACTGGCATTTATTATTTACCTACATTAGCTACTATGCCGTATTATATGGGCTCAGATGGTTTAAAGCCAAGGAAACATGGTGGAAATAATTATTTGTATAAAATAACTGATGACGAAGATATTGTTGTATAATTGTATGAAGTGTTCATATAACACAAGTATATTTTTGTAATATGACTGTTTGCCGTGAGAAGCAGAGCAACATCCGAAGGTCTCCGAAAGAGACCTTCTAATATATCGAGATCTATAAAACTTTCTGTCCTAGATGAATTAAGTAAACTGAGATGCTTACTTAAATGATTAGAAAGATATTCTAATATATGCTCATGTAATATCGTATTTTTTGATATTTTCCATTGAGCTTGTGATACATTTGACTATCACTTGTGTGCAATCAATGACTAGTAAATTATCCTTCCTACGTGTATTCGGTTTATAGAACAGGGTCCTAATTCTATTTTTCTATAAATATAAAACTAAAAAATAACGATTTAATAATTAAAAATGGATTATTTTACGATACGATACGATTCTATAAATAATACCAATTACAAAAGTTTAAATTAAAAAAACAAAACAACTTTACATCGCAGAAATTTATTAAACATCAATACAAATAACATACAACAAATCGCTTATTATGTTTCCAGTAAAATATTTCACGCAGTACAAAACCTATGTACTACATATAATATATAGGAGCTACAAAAAATGTAATGCAAAAGTAACGCTCAATACTAAATTTGAGCAAATACTGGAAGCCTTGAGGTTAAAAATGGCAGATGCCAAGTATAAAAAGCGATATATTTTTGTAATTTATGTTTAAGTTGGATATATATTAAAAAAATCGATAAGTTTCGATAGTTTAGTTTCTTTCATGTGATGGTTTTGTAAGTTATTTATTTTTTAAGGTAGGTAGGTTATAATGAACAAACATGTATATAAAACAAATAATTATAATAGTATAAAAAAAGCATAATGTTGCTTAGGCCAATAAGATGATTATATAATTGATAATCTCAAATTTAGAGCTAAATCGATTTTCTAACATATACCCAACAATAAACACAGATTAAATATTACAAAAGATACATAAAAGTCCAATAAATATTCCTAAAAATATATTTAATTCATAAAACAATAAGAAAATAACACACGCGTAAATTATTACAGAATTTATTAAAATATGCCCGTTCAGATCTGAAAACGTATACAAAATTAAAAATAATGCCATAGAAAATAATATTATCTAATCCTATTATACAAATGGTAAAACCAAAGCAAGTTTTCTAAAAAGTGAAAAATGTTTACAAAAATATTATTATTTATGAAGTCTGTATAATTATAGTACAGAATTACAATTTACAAGCTATTAAATCGCTTTAGATTTTCACACAATATTAAATACTATGATATATTATTAACTGATGACATTGACACTGTTCTTTATGTTTTTTAACAAAAAAAAATGTAAGCATATTAAATATATATATTCTTAAGAAGCGAACTACGAAGCACCACAGATTATAAAAAAAGTAGTTTTCATCAGATTAAGTTAAAACAAAATGAAAACAATTTGGAATGTGAGAATAAGCCAATTTATCAAAAATTGCATTATATATTGTAATAAGGACGAGTCACTTTAAAATAATTTCAATAAAATTACTTAAAGCTCATAGTACTTTATTTAACCTTTTAATGCGCATTTTGACTTGAAAACAATAATTTAATCAAATAATTACAGTTGGTTATTTTTATTTTCACAAGTATACAATAAAATTGTATTGACGAATTTTTATTTATTATTATTTAATTACTAGAAAATTTTATTTATAGATTTTTTAGTTGCCACCTAAAAAAAGTACATCAGGAAAAGCTAAAGTATTATAGTATTTAATGTAAACTTTTTATTTAAATTAGAAATAGTAAACAAATTATGCCTTTCGATTATCTGTTTTAAGTATAAATACTGATTTATTAAATAATATATATTTTTTGATAATTAAATGAGTAGATTTAATTTAGAATTATTAAATTAGTTGAATTTTTATCATCCATCTTTGAAAGACGATAGAAATTAGAATTGATTGTCTGTTAGGAACATCATTTTGAATAGTTTGCAAACTTTATATATAGTAAGTAGCATATGAAGTTGTTTAAGAAATATAAGTAGACTATAGGCAGGAAAAAGTTACATAATATAATACGATCATACTAATATATTATTATTATGTATAATAACTCAGAATATAGATATATTTTTAACAATCAATTAATAAATATATTTAAGCGTTTGCATTCTAAATTTATAATTTTTAGCTAATCTGTAGAATATATATTAAAAAAGAAGTATAAATTATATAATAGTATAAGAATAAATAATATAAAGAAATAGTAATATATCATTAAAATTTATAATTTGTGCCTAATATTTTTTTTTTATTTTAATACTATTGATATAAATAAACCTTCCAAGTTGAGATGACTACTACAACTAATTCTGCTAGACGTTTTTACAATTGTCTGTATAATGTATATATAAAATTTATTTATTATTTTTTATCTCTCTATATGTTTATAAAGATTAAAGGTTACATTATTTACTATTATTTTATAATATAATAATTAAAAAGAATACTGCTTATATACTTATAGTAGAATGCTATTGCAAAGTAGGTAGGTATGTAATTAAGTCACGGGACCAACATTCAAATAATTACTATTGTAGATTATTAGATTTTATGTGTATTAAATATTTTTTTATAGTTTTGGTAAAGAGTACTGGACATCAACTTTAAATGAAAAAGTATTTGGGAAATTAAATAAATTAAATTAAATCAGCGTCACGCTGTATCCCGAACACAGCAGGGTAGGCAGAGGCAACCTAGTGTTATGACACTCAGTTCCCCACTTTCCGCCAAGTTCTGGAGGCATTGCGTGTTGAGTGGCGGAACACAACGCCGCTCTTTGTCTCAACACCAGAGCGAAGAAATGAAAATATAAATGTAAATACATAATTCATTTTCTCGACTGGAGATCGAACCCACAACCAGTCGATTTTACAGTCACATTTTGTGCCCCTGCGCCACGACTGGGAAATAATTGATTTAAATTAGAATGTATAATATTGATGATTAATTTTGTTTATTTAAATACAATTGATTTTTTAAACATTATTTAAATTAACAGTACCAAATTAAATATAAGAAATGGTTATTATTATAAAAGTACAGTAATAATATGCTTAAAAAGATATGGTCGTTTATATTGTGATAATACTAAGTACATTTCACTAGAAAGCTTTGAAATGTTTTTTAGTACCCAATATTGGATATCTAAGTTTATATACGTTACTACTTTAAAAAAGACCAGCAATTAAAGCGACTATCTAAATCTAAAATATTCATATAAAAATTGGATACACGTAAGTGTTTCAAAAATTGGTTCTACAAAACATTTGATTTTAAGATATATCCCGGGATATGTTGGCATTATCTCAAGACCAATATTCAGATCCCACTTTTAATTCACCTTTGGTAAATTTGGAATTACTATAAGTAATAGAGAAAATATTTTAGCTACAGTATGATAAAGTGATAGACAAATACAAAATATTTTGGCTACGATTTCTTGCTTACTAAATATTCCTTGGAGATCTATCTATCTAGACATCAATATCAGTCTAAGTTTGCGCGTTGGGAACCATCCATAAATTACGTCACACGAATTTCATATTGTTTTGACTCCTGTGCTCGTTACAGCTGGTCAATTTGTGTGACTAGGTAGCTAGTGCGACGTCACATATTTTGTTATTTCACACCTAATTTTAAGTAAGTATCACGCAAATTACAAAATTAAGAGAACAGTGCGAAATTATTGTTTGCTTATCATATTTTGAAATGTGATGTCGCGAAATCTAAGACCCTCCATAGTCCTTGCCTCACAATAATGTTTAAACTTTGAATTAATACGTGACGTAATTTTCCGATGGCCCTATACATTTGACATATTGTCATATATCCGTGCTCCATATAGCAGAGCGGGAAAGCAACAGTTACCTGGGAATATACTCTAAAGGATACCAGGCAACAGTTTCCTGCCTCAAGTTCAAAGAACCCAGTGGAATTACAACACCGCCGAGGAACTGATTCTCTTGTAGTGAATCATAATGCCACACCGTGGCTTGCAAGCTGCGGTTCTTAACCACGTCCAATGGTAAGCGATATTCGAGCATCTCCATGAAGGATGGGTGGGAGTTGCGCTTTAGTACGCGAGTTTTTCGTTTCGTTTCTTTGCTTGGATCGGGAACCAAGTACACCTGTAAAATGAAATATATATTAAAAAAAATATATATTAAGAAACACTTTAACAATGTCCAATAAGTAGGATTGCTCCATAACGCCCACCTTGACGTAGGGGTTGGGCGGCAGGCCCTGCGGCGCGCCGGCCAGCGACTGCGCGTGCAGGATGAGCACGGACAGCACGCCGCCCGCGTACTGCACCGACAGCTTCAGCGAGCCCGAGCCGCTGCTCTCCGCTTCCACCGACTCGCCTGGGATGAGATCATTCAAATAAAGAACTTTAATATGACAAATTATTCATTTTATTACATAAAAAATCGTATTCTGCAAGTATTAAACACTTAATGAAAGAAATTATACCAATCATTTACCTTTCTTTAACCTCTGAGGCTCCACATCTTGCTGGTCTCGCAATAACGGGTGGAAGAATGTGTAGACGAGATCAGAATGCGCTATCTCATCGGCCAAACTGAACAACGACGTTAGAAATGCTTGCACATCACTAAATCTCCTTTCGGCGACTTGTCGTATGTTAGATCTGCCCACGTGGAGACCAGAAGGCAGACTGAAACAGATAAATTAGTTAAAATTAAAAATTTGATGCTTGTAATGACAACATTTTATATAAAAACTAAAGGGCGCGCGCGGCTTCACCCGCTTATTAGGAGTGTATTCTAAAAAAAACACGAAACACGTGTTCAATAAAATATTTTTAACAGTCTGAATTTAAATTTTTATA
This sequence comes from Heliconius himera, assembly GCA_021202915.1. NCBI lineage: Eukaryota > Metazoa > Arthropoda > Insecta > Lepidoptera > Nymphalidae > Heliconius > Heliconius himera. Next base: position 2,086,238 of record JAJHJA010000353.1, read on the forward strand.
AAAATCGATGGCAATTTAAAGATTTTTCCATATAAACTTTCAACCCCTTATTTGAACCCTTAGAGCAGTGTTTCCCAACCAGTGGTCCGCGGACCACTAGTGGTCCGCAGAAGCCTAATTGTGGTCCGCAGAAGCCTAAATGTGGTCCGCGAACAATTTTGGTTTTATAATTGGGGATGGGGAGGCGAAGGTTCTGTTTAATTATCACAGTTAATTTTTAAAATACCTACATGCATAGTGGTCCCTGCTACCAAGAATGATATAAAAGTGGTCCTTGATCAAGAAAAGGTTGGGAACCCCTGCCTTAGAGGGTGAATTCTTAAAAACCATGAAACACGTGTTCAATGAAATATTTTTAAGTTTGAATTTCAAATTTTATAAAAATCGGTACAGATATTTTTTTTTTCCCATACAAACTTTCAACCCCTATTTCATCCCTTTAGGGTTAAAATTTTTCAAATTCCCTTCTTAGTGGATGTCCAGAATATGAAAATAAACATCTGCCCAAATTTCACGTTTCTACCATCAGCGGTTACGGCTCTGCGTGCGTCTTACCTCAGTCAGTCAGCACAAGTCCTTTTATATATATAGATAAAATGGCATAATTATATAAATAAGACACATTACAAATTATAACATTAAATTAATTAAATTACTAGTTCGCTTGTTTCAGATATAAAAAAATTTACAATAACTAAAGTATTAGTATATTGTTTCATATTGATAAATTATATATTCGTAAAATTATTTATAAATAATTTCACAAATTATTTTTATAAAATAAATATAACTGATATCAATTTATTATAGAACTATAGAAATTGATAATTATAGAATTTTTTGTATACAATCTACTAATCCTGATATGCAATTAAAATATCATATGTAGTGTGTGTGATAGACGACAGCTTACATGGAATACGATTAGCTGAAAATATCGATAAGATTACAATTTATTCTCATACTTGGCGCTATCTAATCGCACCTGAGGCAAGTATCGATTTAGTGTTATAGAAACAGTGTGCAGAAAGCAAACAAATATGTAAAAATCTAAATAAACCGGTGTAACCTGATTGGAATAAAGTGACTGTATTAAATATACTGTACATTTCTTTAAGGTAAAATTTACATGTATTTTGGCTGTACTTAGTATAAGGAACACTCTAACTATAAGTATTGAGTAATAATAATGATAAGAATTTATTTAATCAACGATTTTAATAGTAATAAACTATTTTATTGGGTATTTTTTTTTATAATTTCGCACTGTGTTTTAGGTAATTTCATGCAGACATACCATACAGATTAGATATACCTAACAATGCTTAGATTTAAAGGATTCAGAGCATCCTTGAATCTTTCTTCAGGGAAAAATAGTGGCATTGAAACCATTGATAAGTTCCCAGGAGTGTCGCTTACTGGTGCATATAAGATTAATCATAATGAATTTATTGGTGGTAAGTATTATTTATGTGTATGTTTTAAAATGTTTTCTAATACTTTATTTTGAATCGATCAATAGAAAAAACGTGTTTGTATAATATATAAATTCATATTTTTTCATATCGATAAAATAAGAACGATACTAATTTACAATATTTAACGCTTTCAGGGAGTTTAAGAGACCCAGATCCTCCAAAGAAAATTACACCTTCTATGATAAAATTAAAATCTTCAAGTGCACAACCAATTGAAAGATCTTCGAAAAGTACAAGTGATTTAAGAAGTCCAGCACCAGAAGCAGTAAACGTGCGCAATAGCACACCTAACATTTCACAAGTTAATAATAATCAACTTACAAAAAACCAAATAAAAGAACAGAAAAACTTAGAGAAGAGACGCTTAGCTGAACAAAAAGAATTAGAAAGGAAACAATTAAGAGAGCAAAGAAATTTGGAGAAGAAACGTCTAGCGGAACAAAAGAACTTAGAAAAGCAGCAACTAGCAGAACAGAGGAAACGCGATAAATTAGCCGCTCAACAAAAGAGAAACGAGGAAAAATTAAGAAAGCAACAAGGAAGACAGGCCCAAAACGTACAACAAACGTCAGATAAAAATAGAAAAGTCCAAAAGAGAACTGCTCCACAACCAACAACCCAGTCAAATGTACCAACAAATAGGGATCAAGTTTCATCAGAACCTTCAAATCATCAAAGCAATGCAACTTCACAAACGCAAGCATATTCTACCAATACAATAGAAAGTTCCATAAGCAGAAGCAGCGGACCTCCACCTTACGCTCCACCGGAGATTGTACCAAACAGTAGTGATGATACAGGAAATATTAGATTCGTTAAATCAGACGATACGGGCAGTTGGGATTTAATATCTCAACACAGACAGCAAATAAATAGGCCTAAGGTAACTAAAAGTGTGCCAAAACAAACGCATTTGGATTTAAATTATAATGTTGGCAACACCACAAATAAAGAAGATAACAGTGAAGCATAAGTTAATGATATTAAAAATTATGTGTTGTGTATGTATTTTGACTGAATATATGTAATAATAAAATATTTATATTTTATACTTCATGTAATTAATATTATATTTAATAAATTACCTTAAAATAAGTCATAATATTTATAATAATTTTGTTACCTATAAAAATACTATAATGATTTAATAAATTATAATGATTTGACAGGATTCAAACTTTGAATCCTTTTGCTAAGGGGGCATCTATAAATTACGTCACGCATTAACGAAATGAGGGGAGGGGGTTGGTGCAGAGGGGAGAAAATATTATATATCTGAGCATTAAGAAACTGAATAGTATCTAACTGCCGTTGTAATATTATAATTTCTATGTGTTCTATTCGTACTTTAAAACATATTATACAGATTAAAAATTCTTACCTATGAACCTTGGCCAAGGGGAAATGTAAGCAAATCTTCTGATATAGCTCAGTAAAGTGTTTATACGATCTATACAACACTGAGGGTGTGGCTTGTCCTTGCCTGTACACTTTTAGTGCGTATACGTAGTGCTTTTCGGGGTCGTAACGTTTTTCGTAACTTAGACATTCCACTCGCACTAATCTACCTTCTTGCGCCATGCTGCGGAATTTGAAATTGAATATTTTTATTTTTTGCTTCATGCTGTGCTTCATGCAGGCATAAAGCCGGGTAGGCAGAGGAAACCTAGTGTTAAAAATTTCAAGCCATTGCATGTTGATTAGTGGAACTAAACGTCGCGCTTTGTTTTGTTTCCAGAACGAGAGAGTGAACATAAATTACTCATAACCGTCGCGATTACATGAACATGAGGTCTACATCGATATCTATTTAAGAAGTCATATAAATTTTATATATTTTTCTTTATCTGTGTCCATTTTCATTCAACTTCGAGAGATATTGCTTTTTAGACGTTGTAATCAGATAATACAATATTGACACAGAGAAACATCTCAATTTTATTCAAATAATCATTTAAAAAAAAATATAATATATCTGCTTCACGCACACAGCAGGTGTAGGGAACATAGGGATAAGACATTCCGTTCCCCACTTTCCGCTGAATTTTTTGAGGCATTGCGTATTAAGTGGCGAAACTCAACGATGGACTTTTGCTTTGGTGCCAGAGCGAAGAAATGGAAATATTAAGAAATAATAATTCATATCCTCGAGTGGGATATGAATTATTATTTCTTAATATTTCCATCGATATCGAACCCACAACCATCGCGTTTCAGTCACACCCTTGTGCTACTGGGCCACGACGGCCAATAATCATTTTACTTAATGGCAAAAAAAAGTATTTTCGGTCTACATTCATTAATTGCCATGAAAATTTAAATAGGTTATATACTCACGTGTAAGTCCTTGGCATGAATGATAGCAACTCAGAAGTATTACTACTTTGGTCCCCACTCGCTCTTAACTGCGCCAGATTGTGCAGGAAAAAGTTTATTGGTGTGAACCTACGTAAGATATTCTAAATTAACGTTATCGTATTTTAATGACATTATTTTACAATAGTACAAAATTATACATTTTTTTACATATATTTGTAATTATTAGTCGATTCTATAATTAGTAAAATATCATATATTATATATATGTAACGTAGTAATTAATAGTTAGTATCGACAGTTTCACATTTTATCCTCACATAACAAAGTAGAAAGTGGGAACCAAGAGTCAAGTCTACTCGGGTGCATGAAATACTTAACATTTTCATTTTCTCGCTCTGGTAACGAGACAAAAAAATCGATGGGTTCCCTTTAACTATAATGTTATGTGCGGGATACAGTAAGTAATACGCACTTGCTCTTGAGCGAGGAGTGTATGAGGCGCGCGAAGGCGGCGGCGGCCTCGGCGTTGGAGGAGGCGGGCAGCAGCGCCGCGCGCACGTACGCCACGGCCGCGCTCGACACGCCCGACACGCCCGACATCGCCATCTGGGGGACCACTCACATTGTTATATGGGTACTATATGTACTTTTTAGAAAGTTTGTTCTTTTTATAAGTTTTCGAAAAAAAATATTATACTTAATATGGAATATATAAAAATGTTAGAAATATTTAATAAATAGATTTTGATTAAACCGTTTCGCTTAATCTGACAGTTAAAACAATGGTGTTTACTAATTTTAAATATTTAGAGTACAATATGAATTTAAAACACAAATAAAAACAATACTGGCAGGTATTTACTTGTTTTTTTTTTGTTTTTTTGAATATATAGTTTTTATTTAATTATTTTTCTACAAATTTTCTCATGGTAGAGCGAACAACGGACAGAAACTCTAATTAGCAATAATATAATAATTATATTTTATGGTCAATTAAGTTTTATAATTCTATAGTTTATTCACTATTCATTTTGATATGACATGTAAACGAAGATATACTGTATCTTAAACTGTTATGTAACTTTTTAATTTCCGTTTATTTTGCTTCAGATTTACTCATGGTTTAAAATATAAAAAAATAATATAACAAAAACAAAATTATCAGAAAACAACTTAACAAAACAAGAAACCTAATATAAACAAACAAAACTAACAACAGAATCACAACAGCACTGCATTATCAACAGTTTGACTAATAGTAAAAATGGCGGATATAATGTGACCATTGACATAATATCATATTTTAATGTAAAAGATAAATCGCGGGTGTCCCGAATAGAAAAACTGAACAAATAAGCCGTAATCAAAAGTAAGTAAAATAATAAAAAAAACTAATTTACGCAGCCATTACAGATAACTTCAAAGCGGCCACGATTTGTCGACCGCACTATACACTAATAAGCAAAATAATAAATAAAATACAAACCAAAGCAAACAAATCCAGTATATGATCGTGGTGTGCGCGCACAACGTTGAACGCCATACAGCACAGCTCCACGAAGTGCTGGAAGCGCTGCGTGGGACGCTCGCCGCCGTTGATCACGTACACCATGTCGTGCGTGAGGACGAACGGCGCTCGATCCCTGTGGTTAGGAAATTTAGACTTATAATAAAATCGTTGCGGATCGGTGTCTGTACATGGAAGATATATGTTTAAGAAAAAAATGTTATAGAGGGCCTCTATTAATGTAATAGAACCAAAAACAATGATTTTTAAAAATACGTTTTAGAAAACAGAAAATAAAAAAAAATTGTATGTATACATACTCTATACAAATAACAAGATTGTTATTTTTTTTTATAAAATTACAGATTACTCCGATTGTCATTTACTAACACAACATAGAATTATTTTCCTCTAATAAATAAAGAATCACAACCTCATTTAAAATACACCACGGTGATATTATTAATATAAATTTAGACTATTAAAAGCTTTAACAAAAAACTCATATTAAAAATACCTTTTAAAATTTCCAAACATCTGCGCATCACCCAAAAACTTTCCAAAATCAATATGAAAGAGATGTCCGGAGGTCTTCAACATGATATTATCATTGTGCCTATCGCATATTCCAAGCAGATACGTCGCAACACTGTAGCCCGCACATGAAGCTAAAATCGAAACATCATATTAAAATAAAGCACAAAAACGCCAACAACGCAATGTTTAAATTTAATTTCTTTAACAGAAAAGTATAATATTCTTAAAAAATGTTTTTGTCGTCGTGGTGAAGCGGCGCAGCGTCTGTGTGGGACAGTTGTGGGTTTAACTCCCAATCGGAATAATTAATTATTTTTACTTCCTCACGCTGGTAAGAAAACAAAGCGCAGCACTAAGTTTCCCCACTTAACACGCAAGGCCTCGAAAGTTGGATATGATATGACGGGAACAGAGAGTCTTGACACTAGGTTCTACACTGCTATATTCGTGATGTCGGGTGAAGCTAAAAAATAAACTAACCAGTAAAATTATCCCTAGCGCGCTGATACTCCAACTCAGAGGGATTGTGTTTCGCCAACCATTCAGCTATAGGCTTGTCTTTAAAGGAGCCGGTAAGACCCCATTCAGTTTGTATCGCCCTGAGGGTCTCAGCTTCTGATACTATCTCTATCATGCCTGTAATTTCAAATAGGTAAGCGATACAGAACAGTAAGTTGAAGGTAATTCATAAACTAAAAAGTAACTCTTCTTTCTTATTATTGAATTAAATTTTAAACTTCTTTATGTAATTGTAGACATTATTAGCTCAGTGTATAATAGCATGCACTCAAAAGTTATATGTTAAAATTTACAGAGCGCGAGGCTTGTATTTAAAATTTAATAATTTTAGTCATGTAATGCTGCTATGTATTTATCTGTGGAAAATTGAGTCAAATATGATAAATCGGGGAAAAAAATATGTTAAGCATTCTATTATTACGATAAAAAAAGTTTTTTTTTGCACAAACACCTACCTCTTTTACTGCTAGTTGGTAAAGCTTGGAATGTTACCATTCGCAAATCCAAACCCGCTCTTAGCCACAAACTATCCATTACTTTAATCACTTGTAGTACTAAAGAATCCTGTCTCAAGTCATCCCCAACCTAAGAAAATAATTTAGATTTTATACAGTATAAAATCTCGAGTTACAAAATCAATTAATAACATACGCTTTTATTGCACAAAAACAATTTTTAATATTATTAAAAAAAAATCTAAAATGTTATGCATACACTAAGTGGAAAAAAATATTAAGAAATAAAGATTTGAACGTGGCGAGCCACGAAATCGCGGCTCTTGGAGATCGCTCAAGCACTCTAGTCTTTATGCTTGTTACAAATCATTTCTTATTGCTAGCATCTCAATAATTCTAATTACTCTTATATTGATAGACAATTTTGCAAATAAACATCTATTTATTAAATATTTTAATTTTTAAATTTCCAAATAGTTTCCAATATTTCCCTTTCCACATTTTTAGTCTTAGCATTTCCACAATTTTGTCTTTTGACTATCCATAAATCACATCACACAAATTTCATAATTTTACCCCTCCCCCCACTTAGTGTTAGTTTTATAAAATCCCCCACCCCCTGTGACACAATGTCACATTTATCAATCATCTCCGCCATCTTCGCGTGACATATTTAATAAATGGCAACTAAGTCATATCGTATAGGAATAAAGTGGTATCTTTATTCATATTGCTGAGCTTTTAAAAAATATATGCACCTTATTATTCTTACCTTGAACATAGCTGGTACAACCGCATTATCAACGCCGATAAAGTTAATTTTAAGTGGTAGTGTATTGGATGAGAAATATGAACAGGATCTGAAAATTAATAGGTTTATTTAAGAGGTTAAGTCATATTTATAATATAAAAAAAACTTTTTCGTATTTTGCTTTTATTTTAAGCAATAATATATATATTTTTATATATATTTTTGTTCGAAAATTAATAATATATTTACAATTACTGTAAAAACAAATTAAAACACATCCACATTTTAAAATAATGTGGAGTTATTGCACATTAATGTAAAATGTGGATTTTTCTTCCTAACCTTAAAAAATATTTAGATATTTCGTAATTAATCGTTTAAAATGACAAAAATAACAAAATTCATAAAAACTCACTTAATATCAATATCATGAACATATCGATGAAGAGCAAAGGGCAGGGCAGCTGCTTCTTGACGTAGGAGAGTAGATAGTTTCTCTCCACCTACATACAAAGCGCGTTGTCGTAGTGCCTCCTTTGCGCACTTCACTGACATGGCTACATCAGCTACCGTCTGAGAAATATGATATTTAGTTTTATAAAACTGAAGAATTTGAATGCTCTTGAATTTGAATTTGAATAGTAGTTTCTTAAATTAGTAGAAATTAGCACGGTAGGCAAAGGGAACCTAGTGTTAAGACACTCCCCCATTTTCCGCCGAATTCTGGAGGCATTGCATGTTAAGTGGCGGCGACCACGGGGGGCGAGTACAAATTATTATTAATTTACATAATTATAGAAACACTGAATTTATAAATATATCTGTCATTAACCAAAAAATTGTTGTGTTGGAGTTAATAAGCAGTTTCGGTCTAGGTTTGTCTAGTTATCGTGCGAGCCGTACATTGCTCGCAACGCAATTGGTCGATGTTTTTAGACTCTTATAGTAATAGAAACGTTTTAAAATTTCTTATAGGATGTTTTTGACAGACTCGGCCCATCCAAGTCCAAGAAAGACCCGTGACCGTCACTACAGTGAAGATTCAGCCTAACGGATTACGAGTGTCGAGTGACTGACTACAGATTTAATCACAGCGAGTGAAGCAATCTGATGTTTGCAAAAGAAGCAATTACGTGGTAGAGGCTTTTACCACTTCTTATGATAATAAATTAAGCTGGAACTAAGCTATAATGTCCATGATTTTACAATTAATATTTGATACGGCGGCAACCATAAATAAACTGTAAATCGAAACAAAGATGACGAAACAATGTATTATAACTTAGGCACATGATATTTTTGTAGTTATATTAATAAATAGGATGTATTTTCTTACTCTTTTCTATAAGAACAACTTTATATACATATATTTATTTACAAAGAACACCTACCTTAACCAACAGCTGTTGTCTCAACAGAGTCTTAGTAAGGTTTTCTCCGCAAACTGCAAGAAGTGCGCGTAATAAAAGCCTATAACGCCATGTTGCCGTCATACACGAGTCTACTTCTATACTGTCGCCTGGATTTTCTTCTAGACTTATACCTAGGAATTCTTGATTTGGAACCTGAAATAAATATAGTAATAAAGAATAATAATATTTTTAAAAGGTACTTTAAATCAGTCCAATACACTTTATTAAACTACTTAGAAAGTGAATGCCAGTTAGTAGGAAAAAAAAATATCAAGTAAAACTATTAATGTCCAAAATATAATTTATGCAAAAATTATAACGTATAGTTGAATTTTAAAATTAAAGAAGTTGAAATAAAAAATTGGAGACTATGATAATAATACCTGTGGTACATTAGGAAGAGAATGGACTAAAAGCCAAAACAGTTTGTGCGCCACTGCCGGTGCCAACAATGCTCGAGTCAACAGCAACTCTAAAATAATAAAAGAGCATTTAACAAAAAATAATAACATAATGTAGATTATATATTTACAATTATTATTTTAAAATTTCACAATTTACCCGCAGATAGCGGAAAAGGCAACGAGAATTTAGTGTCGAGAAGTGTCATTCCCCACTTGTGCGAAATTTAAATAATGAATTCCTCGAATCCACAATTATCTCGTTTTTTAATTTAATTCACGCTTTGTCTCGTATGTCCACGATGCATATAGACTACCAAATCGGGGAAATGAAAATGATTCATTTCCTCCAAATGAGAATCGAACTCACAACTATCGTGTTTTGAATTTTTTGTAAATAATTAATTAATTAATTATAAAAAAATATAATATCCGTACCGGCCAAGGGACTCGCTTCATAAGTTTCATATCTTAGGGCCTGTGTAAGTTGCGGTAGCACTCGAATCATGTCGTCATCTGACATCCCGTTTGCCAAATCTGCCGCAAATTTGCGTATTGCTGCGTCTGGGAAACTGAAAAAAAAACAAGAATCGTGAAATGTGCCTAACTGTTAACAATAGGGTATAATTAACCCCAACAATTGTAAAGATATTGTATGTTAATTTTAAAAAGAAAATTATTAATATTCCCTAGAGTAAGGATTAAATCTACAACCACGCACCACCCAATTTTTAAGACATTGCACGTTGAGTGGCGATACTCAACGCCGCCCTTTGTCTTATGCAGGGTGAAAAAATTAAAATAATTCATTTCTTCGACCTACTATCATCGCGCTTATTGTCAGATACTGTGTCCCTCTGCCAGCAAAGGCTTCTTGTTATATAATAATTAAACTCAATTTAAGTCCACTTACCAGGGCAACAGCAAATGCATAGAGTTTAACGGCGAAGGTCTCTCCCATCGCTCTAACAGAGACACTAAGAGTTCTCTCTGCTCTCCGCTCCAAGTGGTAGCCGCGAGGAGTACTAGTGGTAGTGCGCCGGGTATCTCCACAAGGTATTGTCGTTTTTCCCATAGAATCTGTTTTATTTGGTACAATAATTTATCCATACCTATATTATAAATTCGAAAGTAACTCTGTCTGTCTGTCTGTCTGTGCCGCAATCAGGGCCAAACCGCTAATTCAATTGTAATAAAATACTCATACAGAGATACTTGAGGACCTTCGGATGAACATAGGTTACTTTTTTTGCTCATATTTGTAATATTGTCGATATATACTAATATATTAAAATATTTTTCAATTTGACAGGCAATTTATTCCGCCATGTTAATAACAACCGACCGTTGCTAAGCAACGGTTTGCAAAGTTTATTTGTTGTTATAAGCAAACGTCACCCAAAATGAGCTTGCTTAACGCATACATGGCGTGCGCCGACTCAACATTATGAGATACATAAAAATAATGTTTTACAAAAATATTGTCCTTTAAATAATGTTTAAAAAAGTCCGCGATACACATACCATGTTTATCTCTGAAGCTTGAGCAAAGTAACACAGTAACAACAAGTAACCATTTTAATTAATTTACTTTATATTTATCGGGTTTTTGTTGTATGTATTTTCTATAATTTGGTATTGATCCTTATGAAAATGAATATAATAGTCACTTTTAGCATTTCATCTAGATTGAAATTATAGTTCACTGTATAACATTCTAATAAATAATTAAGGAGATGTCACTGATTCGAAATAACCTAGCATACGACCGGCATAGTATGACCAACGCGAACGGGCAGATGACTTTGACGGTTTTGTAAATTTTCATACATTTTCGAACTACTGTTAATTTTTATGTAATTATTTGCTGTTTATAATTAATTTATACTTTTCTTTGGTTCTTCGCTTATTCGAGGAGCAGATTAGTTAGATTTTCATAAATTTCTTGGTGTGGTGTAAGTTGCGGCCCTGCGCGGCATCGGTGTAATATTATTTAAGTATTAAGGAGAGAATTGTTGGTTATTTCATCTTGGTTGGATGGTTATCTATACCGTTGTTATACACTTAATAAATTGTGGTTTTAGTTTTCTGGGATTTTATTTGATATTGCTCGCAAAACTTATCATATTTAATGTAGAAAGGACTTTAGTTATTTCATATAGTATCTATGTACGCGCGCAAGGAAAACGAGTAAAAAGATTTTTCCCGGGTAAATCAGTAAAATCGATCACTGAAAGTCCAATAAAAATTAGTTCAGTTATTCTGGATATTAGCTCGGGGAAATAGAAAGACAGAAAGAGATAAAATTATTAATAATGTAGCTGGTTTTGTTTAGTTTTTTTATTAATATTTTACTATGGTTACGTTTACTTATATTTTTTTTATTTAAATTCGTTACATATTTTCACAAACAATTTCCTAAATATATCTATAAGCATTCGTAAAGTTTAAGCGGGCGAAGCCGCGTCCGGGTCCGCTAGTTTCTTATAAATGCAAAAAAACAAACCTTAACTATACGGCCTAACTTATCTATCAAAACTTTCACAGCATCATTTCAAATCTAGTAACACTTAAAATATAAATATAAAATAATCAAAAAATAATAATTACATTAATTAATGTAATATTTTTTTGCTAGGAAGTAATCTTGAAAAAATACGTTAGTGTGTAAAAAAAGAAGCCCATTGTGGCATAACATTTGATTGTTATCGAGATGATTGTGGGTTTGATTTTCAGTTGGGGGAACGAATTATTTTCATTTCCTCGCTGGTAAGAAAAGAAACTCAATACGAGTTCCGCCACTCAACAATTAATGCTTCGAAAGTTGGGCGTAAGCTGGGAAACTACTAGGTTCCCTCTGGTTACCGTGTTAAATTAAAAATATCTTTTAAAAAAATACTCTAACCTCTCGTCCTTCGTTAGGCATTCTTTGATACGCTCCTTGTTCTACTAAATGTAATAATTGTGATTGCGTGTGACCATCTAAAGAATCGAATTTAGGCAAGTCTTCTGGAGGTAACTTTTGGTTGTTTTCTTCACCATTCGTCCATTTTACACCAGTGCGTGTGTATATTGGTATTTCTGAGAAAGAATATTATTTTTAGGTTATGAATATATAATTTTATTGAACAATACATATTTTTTTACTTGATTATTTGAAGTGATTATATGTTTGCGCTGTGTTTTTAGTATACGATAGTGCTACATTAATAATTATCAATTGTATATAGTGTATAGTGTCTAAGTGCTAAACGCGACGAATGTGGTTACAATTTCGATGGAATGAGTTCTTTCCATTTTCTTCAACATGGTGAGAAAGCGAACGCGAAATTAAAGTCCTCCCACGCAATGTCCCCAAAATTGGGTAGTCCTTAGGGAACGACACACTATTTTTATAGGATTGAAACACCCTACCTACTCTGCTAAATACTAAAAAATAATAATATTATTATATTATTCTAAAATAGTTAAAAAAAAATTAAAACACACATACCAATATTAACAAGTGGGTATGGCTGAGGGGGCGTGTGCAGAGCGTGCGGCGCAGGCCCGATGCGGCGGTCACAGCACGACGGCCACAGCGGCAACACGTAATGACCCGATGCCAGCATTCTAATTTATTTTACTTAGTTTTAATTAGTTAACAAAACAAAAAAAACTTTTAATTTCTTCTTGTTTTTGCACTTTACAAGTGGGTAAAGAGAACGTATTGTGACAATATTAATATTATAACTATATTATATTTCCATGTGTTGAATTTGTACTCATAGCTTTTTAGTTACATCATATAAGCTTCCGCTGTATTCTGCACACAACAGGGTAGGCAGAGGGAACCTAGCGTTAGGACACTCCGTTCCCCACTTTCCGCCGAGTTCTTGAGTCATTGCGTATTGAGTGATTTTAATAATACATGAAGCTATTATGTATCTAAAAACGACTATAAATGATCATACCCATCATAATCAAACAATTGTATCGCCGTCCAGCCAAGTTCGACCTGTTCGAATTGCACATCGCTATTTTCCTCCCCTTCTTTATTATTCTGTTGAGCTTCCGCTTGAAGCTGTTCTTCCGTTCTCTGTGTACGTCCGAACAATGTAAGTACGAGACGAGCTTCGCGTGGTAAAGTGTTAATTGGAACATCTTCGAGATTTAACCTGGTGCAAATATTTTTAAATTAATGAAAATTTAAATTTTGTCTATAGTTAAATCGTCTCTACCGTTCAAATATTAAGTTGCGTAATTTGATTTATAAGACATTGTTTAAATGATTGACTTGTAAAAGGTTATGATGTTTCAAGGTTCTAGTTATTTTCTATAATATATAAATAAAAAACCAGGAAAGTTTTTTTTATTAAATTGGTTTCTGTTTTAATACCTCGACTAATTTTATATATATAAACTGAATTGATATTTTTTTTGCGAGTAAAATAATAAGTGTCTCATAAATTACAACTTGAAAGAAAAATATTTTGAAACGTAATAAAAAATAATAATAAATAATATTTACTTTTGGAAATATTCACGTAATTCAAACAACGTTTTTGTTTAAATAAAATACTACATATAGCGAAATCCCACATAAATAACAATCTTTGACCACTCTATCACATATATGTACATAAAAATAAATAAAGAAACCTACCACGTATCAAAAATAATCCTCGGATAGAAGCCCCCACACTCAATCTTGGATATATGCGTGAGATGCAACAGTTTGAAGGGCCTCGTCCCGTAGTACACCTGCGCGTGGAACAGGTACTCGTCGTGCGTCCAGCAGTGCGGCAGGCAGTGCACCGCCTCTATGCAGAACAGCATTGTCTCGGATATTGTGGGCGCTGGTATCGCCTCTGTGGGGGGAAATGCGAATATGTTCAAATATTTTTGAAGTGAATACTTGTTTGTTTTTCGATTTTTTATATTTATAGGAAGTATCCAGAAAAGAACTATTAAATAGTCGGAAATACCTCATAGAAGAACTATTGGGCACTCAAATGAAGATACGTGTTTTTTAATACAAATTTCAAACTTTTCGTTTGCCACGTAACAACATAAATTAGTGTCCTCACATTTACAATATACATATATAACTATATTCTTTTTCAACTTCTATTCACTCACTGTTAGATACAAGTCGCCTTATTGGATTTCTAATCAAAACAGTTGTCTGTTCTTTTCACCATTATTGGTTACTAACAACACAAACACGGGGATAGCATCTTTTTCGATTTAAAGTACTGGTACTTTGAATCGAAAAAAATAATTGTATGGAAACTATCTATCGTTTGATGCAAGTTAATAAGCATTCAGATTGAGATAATTAGACAGATGTTACAAAACACAATATAACGTTTTTTAATATTTTTATTTCAAATTAAATTACGAGGAAAATAATCAACATAAAAATAAATGTTATAAACTATTTAATATATTTTCAAATTCAAATCAGAATCAAGTTAAAATATAAAAATTATATATATTTTTGTTGTGAGCTATTTAAAAGTTTTTGCAATTGCACCACTGACTGCTATAGAATTTTGTTGTTGTCAAAAGATTTAAATCTTTTTGTTATTTTGTGTTGCGGTTGTGTGTGCTCTGTTCTTTTATCGGTTAACTTGTTATTTCTTATTCTAGTGTGTTATTCGGACTTTGGAAGTGGTGCTTCTCTTATTACTTAGCTATTCTATACAGATTCTGATTTTTTCTCTACCTGATTGACTCTGGCTTTGGTTTTGGCTTTGGACAGGACGACGTTTAGCCATAACGACGACGAAAATACCGAAAAGTCCATGTTCAAGAAACGAGTTTATATATATATATATATATATATATATATATATATATATATATATATATATATATATATATATATATATATATATATATATATATATATATATATATATATATATATATATATATATATATATATATATATATATATATATATATATATATATATATATATATATTAAATACACAAGGAAAACACGTACATTTACATATATACAATATAAATGTGTGTATGGAAACAAGAAAATTTAATAGTTATAGGTATGAAGAGGGCGGGATAAACAAAAATGAGTGTTCCGCAGGTGGCACATCTATCTCTAGTATATGTATATTATGTATGAACACAAAGATCAGCTCACTCACTGTTGACGTCGGTGGCGACGATGGTGGCGTCGGCCATGCGGAAGTCGAGCAGGCGCGCGCGCGTGTACAGCGCCAGCAGCGCGCGCACGGCGTCGCGCACGCGCGCGCACTGCTGCGCGAGCGCCTCGCGCGCGCTGGCGGCGCGCAGCGACACGGCGCAGTAGGCGCCGCTGTCGGCCTGGATCTCGGGCCTCAGCGCGCCCGTCGGCGCCGTGCAGGCCTTGGCGAAGGCGTTGAGCGTGTGCGTGACGTGCAGCGTCTCCACGCCGCCCGCCAGCGCGCAGATGGCCTTGACGGCCTGGAACACGGCGCTGGGCGACGCCGCGCCCTCCGCGCCCGCCACGCCCACCGCGCGCGACAGCTCGCCCTCCAGCGTCTCTGGATTACATACTGTGTACTGAGCGACAGTCTCTAACAACTTTGCGTGGAAATCGAATATGCTATGCTGCTAAATATTATACGAAATGCGTAAATTATTACAAAAAGATATTTGAAATTGTCGTGTCTACGTGTACTTTCATAATAGCTTTATGTAGTTGTTACATTTGAGAGAGAACAACGACAAAAATATTTATATTTATCATAATAAAAATGTAATAATTTTTTTCAGTTTCCAACTTTAGTCGTAATCTTGCTATACAAAAAAAAAACATAAGAAAATAGAAATCCTAGGGTCAAAATTTTTTATAGTTTTTTGAAACATTGCGTGCGTGCATTAAACTGAACATCTCCATTTATCTGACCTGGCTGAGGATATGTAAATAATTTAATTGTATTCATCCCTCCAATATGGAGAACAATCTCATGAACAATTGTTCATTACACTTAAGTTAATACTACATGTACTTACCAAGTAAAATGGACAAGTTATCAAACGACAACATCGGCAAGGACCCTTGAGTGGGTATCAAGTCATCTAAAGTGAGATGCGAGTCTCTTGCATCGTCTCGTTCTGTCCTCGCTAGTGACGAGTCCTTGCCTTCGCTGAGACACAACCGCACGTCCTTCTCTAACCGCACACATTCACGTATGTAGTCGTATTCGCTGAGCGAACTGCCAGGCGTTAGATACTCTTTTGCTCCCCATACCTAGAAAAAAAATTAATTTAAAATAAAAATAAATAAATCAGCTTCACGCTTTATCCCACACACAGCAACCCTGCTGTAGCAGAGGGAACCTAGTGTTAAGACACTCCGTTCCCCTCTTTCTGCAGAATTCTGGAGGCATTCCGTGTTGAGTGACAGAACTCAACGCCGCGCTTAGCCTCGGCACCAGAGCGAAGAAATGAAAATATAAATTAAGTAAATATTTCATCTCCTCGAATAGGGATAGAACCCACAACCAGTCGGTTTTGCAGTCACACTTGCCGCTGCGCCACGACTGGCCTCAATCTAATAAATAATAAAGATAAAGAAATCTTAATTTGTATACATTTTTTGGAAATTACTTTTAATTTAATTTTCAATATATAAAAAAATATTATATGTAATTTTACAAAAATATTATAATATTTAATATATATGTGCCGAAAATATACAATAAATAACAATATCTAATATTTTCGGCACGAAACAACAACTCGTTATGGAATAACGATATTTTACTATACTCTTCTTCTCTTCTGTGGTAACACGGCAATTAAAATAGCCAAATATGGAAAGAACTAAGCTAATTCAGAAATAAAAAAGGAGTTACCCTCAACATATATTCAGACATGTCTTCTCTTATATCTTCATCAAGTGAACACACTACTGTTAGGATCACATGCTCAACAGTTGACTCCACTGTAACAAAAACCATTGTATTATACCAATATGTACTTTTTTATTTAAATATTTAGGTGAATGTTTGTATTGTTAAATATTACTTTTAAATATTAATATAGTAAGTTTGAAATAGAAAAATGAGAATAAAAGAAACATGCAATTTGTAAATAATATCA